>CALNHX010004012.1:0-136641 GCA_940337035.1 Agriotes lineatus | reverse complement strand
TCTGGCCCGTGCCACCACAAGCGTGAGTTGAGTAACTCCTGGGGTAACATTCCCCTGCTAATTATATCGGACGGGTTGCAATTTGTACGCACGTGAAACCATTCTTCCCTATTGCTTAGTTCGTGAATCTCGGACACCCGGTTCGCGACGAACGTCTTCCAATTACTCGCATCCTTATTTATCCAGTGCAGAGTTATGGTGGAGTCCGACCAATAGTACACGCGGTCAAATTTAAATGCGGAGGAATCGAGTATAGTTTTAATCAAACGAGCCAACAGTAAGGCTGCGCAAAGCTCCAAACGAGGCAAGGATATTGTTTTTAATGGAGCGACCCTTGACTTAGCACAAAGCAAATTGGTGGTGACATTACCGCGCGCGTCAACGCAACGTATATACACGGCGCACCCATAGGCTACAGAACTCGCGTCCGCAAATCCGTGGAGATTTATCGAATTTATGTCATCGCAAATCACCCGTCTCGGAATTGCCAACGAGCCCAAAGAGCGTAATGAAGAATGGAGTTCGTCGTATCTGGAGCGCATCTCCATGGGCACCGTTTCGTCCCATGACAACTTCAACTGCCAAAGCCGTTGCACGAGAAGTTTCAAAGTTAGAACGCTTGGACCAAGTAGTCCCAAGGGATCGAATACTTGAGCCATACTAGAGAGTATAGCCCGCTTGGTAACTGATTTGCAACAGCTAGGGTTCACTCTGTAACTTAGCACGTCCCGCCGAGTATCCCAAAAAATGCCGAGAGTTTTCTCCGTGGCGTCTTCCGTCAAAGAAATGGGCTCCACGCTGCCGCGATCCACACCAATGGCGCTAGCTACTTCACTGTCGTTGGATGCCCACTTTCGCAATTCAAACCCGTACCCCGACAAAGCGCTACTAATTTCGAATTGCGTTTTTATGGCTTCCGCCCTATTTTCAAAACCAGTCAGTAGGTCATCTACATAAAAATCCCGGCTGATTCTTAATGAGGCCTCTGGAAGCGATGCTTCGATTTCCTGGGCGATTTGTATCAAGCACCTAGTTGCTAGGTACGAGGCTGATTTAGTACCGTAGGTGACCGTTAATAATTTGAAGCATTTTACCGCTGAGGTTTTGTCGTCACGCCATAAAATTAATTGGTATTGCGTCTGCGAGGGGTCCACGAGAATTTGCCTATACATTTTGGCGCAATCTGCTTTCAGCACGTACTTGAATTGCCTAACGCGACAAAGAATTGCAAACAACGACTGCTGGACCACTGGGCCCTTATGTTGAAGGTCGTTAAGCGATACTCCGGAGGAGGACGCACAACTGCCGTCAAAAACAACGCGATGTTTGGTCGTTGAACTGTCCTCCTTTATGACTGGCAAATGTGGTAAATAAAACCGAGGATGAGGAAGGGCTCGCTTCGTCGTCCACCTTGCTCAAGTGACCAAGCGACTCGTATTCTTTGAGAAATGCGGAATACGCGGTTTTCAACTCGGGATTTTTTGACAATTTGTTTTCTAATGAATAGAAACGCTTTAACGCTATACCGCGCGAGTCTCCCAGCGATGGAGCATCTTTCCTGAAAGGTATGCTCACGATGAACCTACGCGGCTCCGACGACGCCCGTTTCGTAGTCGATTGAAAATGGTCTTCGCAAAATTTGTCATCAGCAGAGAGTCGGCCTGATGAACCGTACGCCCCCTCGATTTCCCAAAATCTCTGAACGCCGTGCTCGATGCCGGTTACACTTAAATGAACTCTATTTGAACGAATGAGCGCTCGATTTTCGACATTCATGTTTCCGCCTAAAACCCAACCAAAAAGAGTTTTTGTTAAGAATGGCTTCTCCGGGCCCAATTTCACCTGTCCCTGACAGAGCACTTGCCAAAAGACATTCGCGCCTAATAAAAGATCAATCTTCCCGGTGTATTACAATCTGAATCGGCTAGCACAATGTTTGGTGGGATCTTCAAATCCCTCAACGAGAAAGCAAGGACCGGCAGAGGGTCCGTAATTTTGTCTAACACAACACAGCTCAAAATGTCCTCGTATTTCCCGTTGCGGGAGCGGATTCGAACGTTTGCTCTGAATTCAGCGTTCAGAGCCCTGGCACCAACACCCGACAGTGAGGTGATATTACCTCGTTTCTCAATTTCAAATTTTGACACAAGTCGGCGCTAACTAAGTTAAGTTGGGATCCGGGGTCCAAAAGAGCTTTTGCCGGGAAAATGACCCGGAGGATCCTTCTACGAATACGCTAACCGTGGACAATAAAACTTGCGCTGGCGCCGCGATTGCAGGACGGCTACAGGCTGCTGAAACGGATGCGACGGGTGTCTCGCTCGGGGCGACGGCCCCGACTCCCGTGCGTAGCTGCTGGTTTCTGGCGGTCCAGGACGCGGCGACGGAATATTTTCGTGCGCGTCGCGCTTTGGACGCAAACACAGTAAAGTATGGTGCTTTTTTCTGCATACGCGACATCTCGACGATGTGCATTTTACCACGAAATGTCCGGCTTGAGACAATTGTGGCATAGTTTCAAACGACGCGCCTCTTCGATACGAGCGTTAACCGACAATTTTGAAAAAGATTCGCAAGCGCTAATCGAATGATTACTATTTTTGCAAAAATCACAAGAGTGATTACCTTGCTCTCTGGCTACATGAGCGCGTGCATGACTTTTTTGCTCGGATCCCTGATTTCCCAAACTCGAACCTATTTTCGCAGCTTCCAGCGAACCTAATAAGTGACTTTTGCTTTCTAAAAAATCTAACAACTCTCGCAAAGTAGGAAATTGTCCGGTATGTTTGTATAATTCCCAGTCAGTCTGCATTGCTGAGCTGAGCTTCGAAACTATGATATGTATTAGTATGGTGTCGACTGTGGGTTCCCCGTACGCCTTTAAAATTTCCAAAATTCTAACTACACTATCGAGCAGCCTTTGAACAGACGAATGTGAATCCTTTTTTACGCTCTCTAAACTGAATAACGCATTTATGTTTGATTTTACTATCAGTTTCTTATTTTCAAAGCGCTTGACTAGGATGTCCCAAGCAATGGTATAGTTATCGTTGGTAACTTTTAACGACGAGATTGAACTAGCAGCTTCTCCCTTAAGGGAAGAAATCAAATAGTAAAATTTCTGAACGTTGGTCAAATTAGCGTTGTTATGAATAAGCGACGTAAAGGAGTCATGAAATTGAACCCAATTCTCGAATTTCCCCGAAAATGAAGGCAAATCTAAGGGTGGTAATCTTAATCCAGCGAGCTCTCCTGAAGGGCCACTTTGTAAAGAATGTTGACCTAGATTCGGTTTTATACCCGGGCTGATCTTATTTTTTGATAAGAATTCCTCGACTGTGCTACTAATCTCGCTAAAATGAGTCATAAAAGAGTCGAATTCATTGAAAAGTTCATCAAAGTGTTCAGCGTCGGCCTCCATTAGGCCTTCCATTGACTTCTCATACTCATCCAACAAATTTTGGAACAACTAAACTCTTTTGACAAGCTGCCGACCTCGTGAGCCTTCACGGGGCTGGACGAAGAAATTCTATGAAATAGAGTTTCGAAACGATCTACTTTGGCTTTTATGAATTTGCAACGAGTGGTTAAAGCACGAGTTTCCGACATGACCGCTGATGCCGAACGAGTTTCCACCGTGACTGACACAAGCAAAAAACAACACTAAACGAAGGTGTAATGGAAAAGGACTTACTTTTGATTTGAGAACGCAGTAACTTCTTGACGAACAGAAAACCAACCCGCTGCCGATCGCTGCCGCTTGACGTGGGACCTGGACTCGGTGTAAGCTCTCGATGGTTGAATTTCCTGGTGTTGGCGAAGCTTCTTGACGCTCTCCGACGAAATGATGTTGGAGCGATTGCATCCACCAGCTACTGGAAACTTGTACACTCGCGTTTTTTAGCTTCTTCCACATCCGGCTCGAAGGACCAATGTTTTTTGTACGATTAACTTGATAAGAGGCTTCCACGAATGGGGCCCCCAATTAATCCACTGCGAATTCCGGTTCAATGGGATTGCCGGGAACTGCCACTTAATAACCCTGACTTGGGTTCAGTTATTTGTTGGAGTGAAACAAGACTTAACAAACACGAGTATATTGAGTAACAACGATTACAAACGTCACTGATGGACCGATGGTTTTTTACAAAAGCTTCAACTGTTGTGACACGCTTGGATTGGCCACGCGAAAATAGCGAATTGCGCGTAACCGTAACACAAAACAACCTGGAAACGTCTTTCCCAGGGAGTTAGAACGACCGCAACCCAGCACAAAGCATAGCTGAACTTGCTTCCTCGAGGTTCTGAATCTAACTCACTCTGAATTTACAACGAGCCGAACTCGCCAATTCAAGGAGGGGCAAGCTCAAACACTATTGGCTGAGGCGATCCTGCGTAGCCAATCGGAGCGTCGCACGTTATTTAGGAAAATGCTTATTCCAAGAAACCTTAATGCTAAGCTCTCTCAATGAGGCAATTGAACGAAATCCATAAACCCATGATTCCCAAATATGCTAAGTCGGCTTAAGTTCTAGTAGAAAATGTATCCATCCGCTTAAAAGCCATTAAGGGAAGCTTACAAATTCCTTTCCAACATTAACAGAGGCAAACAAATACGGCAAGATGCAAATTTGACTTTACCACGACCTTTGAATGAGATAGAACAGTTATGACTTGAATTACATGATTAATTATAATCAAAAAGGTTTTGATGCACGCATCTGTGTGAATCAAACAACGTCTATTAATCCACCTTTTTTTAGGAAAATAATTCATTAATATTAAAATTAACAAGCGGTCAACGAAAAAAATGTTTAATACACAAGACGATAAAGTCAAACGTTATCCATTCTTGAATCGTGGATAACATTTCACTGTGTCGTCTTGGATAATAAATAACTATTGTTGTTTTCACGCCATATCATTGTGGCTAAGACATTAAGCTATTTTAATCGTTTACAGAAGAACATCATAGAGGCATCAATAATAAAGGGGAGGTCGGTGAACAAGTTTCATTTTTTTTACGGCATTACTCTTTTCATCGTTCGCATGACTCTTACAGGGTTTTCCGATTGCTTTTCACCATGTATCAATTGTGTTTCACTATTTGTCAAATGTAATTCCCATTTGTCAATATTGGCAAGTGTTGACAAGAGGGAAAATCATTTGAGATAAGGTGAAACACAATTGATACGTGGTGAAAAGCAGTTGGAAAACACTGTAAATGTTATTACGGTTATATATGCCAGAATCAATCCTTGTTTCCAAATATCTTCTAAATATTGAAATTCTTATTTTTCACTACCTTTGCGTGTGATCCTTACACTGTCAGATTGGAGGGATGTAGGAAACATTTACAAAAATTTTTATGGTGTCCGTGAAAATGTACTTACTTCCCTAGAGAAGTAATTTATTTACATCCTGCATTTATTGTAACTGACAAGATGCCATGTATGCAACTTGGTTAACATGAAGAAAACCATTATCGCTCGTACCATTTTCCATTTTAATCAGAATACCATCACAAAACAACACTCGCAATCGGATTCCCGTATTTTTTCTAAGAAATTTTCACAGTGCGTTATAACTGTCAAACAAAACGTCACAGCACTATAGCAACGCCCCAAGCTTCCGAAATAGGCTACTATAATTTAGAAAATGTAATAAATTTACGCTATTACCATTTATTTTACATAAGGAAAAATTGGTAGTAAAAAAAGTTATGTATTTTACACAGGATGGAGGAAGATTTACACAACCTCGCACTTTGCTACCCTCGTTCGCTTCGCTCACTCGGGCATCAAACGCTCTTCGGTAGTGTACTACATCCCTTGTAAAGTAATATACCATTTCTATCATGCATTATTATAGTGAGACATACTAAAGACAAATTTTCTTCGGCTCTTGCTTTACAGATGTGCCGACAGTGCAAAAGCATTGAGGTAAAATCACCACACTCAGATATTAGGCCTAACAAATATTTCTGCTGCTTTTGATTTGCCCTTGAACTTACCATCTCTTTTTCCATCTAATATAACTTTATTGCGCACGAAGTTAACTTAAAATACAATTCTAAAGTTGTAGTGGTATGGAAATCGACTTTGTTATTTTACCATCTTTAAAAGTGACCATTAAGTGACTCGAGTCTGTTTCATTATGTAAAACGTAAGTTCATTTCACCGTCTGTCCACTCTGTTAATTGGATGTTAATTTTTGTCAACAAACCGCTTTAAATTTTAACTTTCATTGTACTGTTATGAGCATATTATATATGTTATGTTTTTTAAGTAACAAACGACTTCCGGGATTGGACCGTGTCATTATTGAGGTCGAAGAACACAACGTTTCGCCTACATTCGTAAGGGGCTTCATCAGGAGGAAAAGCAAAAGAGCAGTGTAACTCAACGTGTAAACTACGCCAGAGGCGAAACTCTTTTGCAACGGAAGGGATAGAAGAACACGGTAACTCAACGTGTAAACCGCGCCAGGGGCAAAGCTGTTCTAACGATCGGAAAGAGAAAGGCGACAATTTATAGGCAAATCCCGTCGCCGTTCAGTGGCGGTGGGCGGGGCTTAGGAATTAGCACTTTTCACATAGAAGAAACCGCCACTGAACCGCGACGTCATTTGCCAATAAATTCTCGCCTTTCTCTTTCCGATCGTTAGAAGAGTTTTGCCCCTGGCGTGGTTTACACGTTGAGTTATCGTGCTCTTTTGCTTTTCCTCCTGATGAAGCCTCTTACGAAAGCGGGCGAAACGTTGAGTTCTTTGACCTCAATAATGACACGGTCCAATCCCGGAAGTTGTTTGTTACTTAATGACATTGGCCGTGGAAAGCCTCCGAAATCATGTTAGTGTTATTTATCTTCATCGGTGTTGTTATAGACTACTTACCAAATTAATTTGAATACCGTTACGAGTTTTATAGATAGTTATTACCGCGCTTTTTTTCTTTTTTACAAATAAAGAATACATTGAACCAGAATTTATTGACGAAGATAAATATTAAACAACACACGTTTGCTTATATGGCATTAACAAAACTCATAATCAAGTATCGTTAATATCTATAATATTCATAAGCATAGATTTCATTGTGCAGGTGTTATTTTTTATTTTTCACTGATCACTTTTCTCTTGAATGTTTTCAAAGTATGAAGCAAGCGTTTATATACACTGGCATTTTAGTGAATTTACTTTTTACATCCCTGGTGAATTTTCATTTTTGAAGGTATCCAAAAACCACTCAAAACTTCTTATCAGTTGCCATTATGCATTACAATTTCACTCAAGCCATTATGATCCTTAATGAATATCAGATGTATACCACCACCATTTTTTAGTGTACGCTCCATCCATGGCCAAAACATCTGGTTATGCGTGAATCTGGTCCCATAAAATTGATCTTTGGGGTCCGACGGTAACCCGGTTAACAAAAAACGGAACCGTAAGGGTTCAGCACTGCAGAAGTTTAATTATCCAGTAACAATGGGAACGTTTTCACGACCGTAAAGTTACTTTTTGCCATCTATGGCATCACGAAAATTGAAACACGTAAGTCGCGCCGCGCCGGCCACAAACTGCACTTGCGGTTTGCTTGATGTCTCTCAACCTTCTCACTGCTTCGGAAATAACTTAATCGCGCGACTCACGCCAGCCCGTTCACTCCAGGAGCAACTTTCCTACTCGAGGACGAGTACAAGATGGTAGCGTGCTTCGCGCTCTACGAAAAATCATCCTCTCCAACGGTCTAAGATCAGCGGCGTACGCTCGAATATAACAAAACAGATGCAATTGTTCTACTACTTCTTTTTTGGAAGGAGTGCTTGGTTTTTAATGAATATTTACCAAGAAAGTCGCACAAAGATATACCATGTAAATGGTTTTTCAACGTATACCCATATTTCCCATTTTTGTCGCTCGTATCGACTATGTATGTATTTCACACAAAACACCGCACGTATACTTACCGTATATTTCTTTACAATCGGTTCAACACAACGGCACAATTGCTTTTGTGACTTGAAAATAACAAAATATTATTCACAAGTCAGCGACGTCGTCATCTGACTTTAAATTGAATGAAATCGTCATTAGTGTGATACCAAGCAAAAAATATCCTCACATTGCCGTGAAATTAGACACGGCCATTTATTTAAGTAAAATAATACAGAAATAGATTTGGTGTTATAAGTACATGATTTTTTTATGCTAAATTAGGTGAACTTGGGAAAAGTTCATATAAAATTTTAAAGTAGTTTCTGAAAGGGTTCTAGGTGTTTTCATCAGCTTTTTAGATAGGTCTTTAGGTCTTCATGTAATGATGTTTTTAGACCAGCCACGTGGCCAGCTCAGAACTAGTTTGTTTTTAATATTACTTGGGCGATATCTTGAACCCTTGATTGTTTTCAAATATTTGGGTTTATGACTTTGTAGTGTAAGTTGATATCCAACATAGTATCATCTCCTCCGAGTTACTTGAAGCTTTAACATATCTTGAGTAGTCAAGATTATTGTCTGGATTCCTTTTGTCAAAACTGTAGGATGCACGTATTTAAGACTACTGTTTATACCGTTTGGAATGTAATTTTTTTAGAATACACGATACCGTGAGTAGTACTAAGTTTCGGTAAGATAAGGGTTGGGACAATTCTTTTCGTGAAGGAGTACTAAGTCCTTTATGTAACATGCTTCAGTTATTCCGAATATCCAAATACAATTATTCTCGAATATTTCGACTCAAAAAAATTATGACGTAACAACACTTTTTACGCTTGCAGAAACTACGCCTGAACCTTACGTTAATTGTTTTCCAAAGTCATCCACAATTGAACATAAGAAAATGCTTTAACTACATTATAATTTTTTGTCCTATTCTCATTCTCAATGCTGTAGCCCCTCGTAAGAGGCAATTTCGGAGCATGTTCATACCAACTTTTTTCTTATTGTGTTCAGTAGTGTTACGCCTAGGAGTTCCTAATACAATGTTTTACACTGTAATTCCGGAGACGGTAACCAAATTTTCTTTTTGTTGCAGGACTTTATTACCGCTCGGAATGAGATAGCTCTGGACGTGGGGGTGGCCCGCTTGGCGCCCCCCGGCAGCACCTGTGCGGGGTGCGCCAAATCCATCTCCTTGCAGCAGGCCTGCATCTCCGCCCCTCGCATGGGGAATGACTTGTGGCACCCCGGTTGCTTCAAGTGCGTCGATTGCGACGACCTCCTGGTGGACCTCGCCTACTGCGTTCACGACGAAAAGTTTACTGCGAGCGACATTACGCTGAGCAGCTCAAGCCGAGGTGCTCTTCTTGCGATGAGGTAAGCGTTCTGTTTCAAGAATATAGTTAGGTGGTATTAGAGTATGCGGTATTCGAATAAATTTTGAATACATTTGGTTATACGTTATCCGCATCCGATTAAGAACGTATAATGTATCGAATGCAACTATGTACCTTGTATTCGCCCTGTAACTCGGAAGAGTTTGGTTTTGTGTGCTACTGGCCCGTGTGCAGCATAATGAAAAATATGTGTCTTGTAAAATGGCGGAGCTGTTAGTTTCATTTTCTCTTTTCATCAATATACAATTTTTGTTATTACATACCAACTTTTTTTTAATGAACGCAAAAAACGGGTAGCTGGGCCTCGTTTTTGGAACTATTGTTGTTAGTAGGCCCTGAGATGTAATAATCGGTTTCTTATCTGTCAAAAGCCCCTATATGAAACGAGAAAATGGAACTAGAAAAAATATTTTAATTGTTTCTTACCAGTGGCGTAACTAAGATCTTGCTCTGGGGGTGATCTGGTTGGGAAATTGTACTGCACATCGGCATTGCACTATTTAGTAGCATAGTCCGTCTCGCTCGCTCGTGGTCAGAGAGCCGAACAGCGTCACTGTATAGCTTTTCATTGGCGCCATCTCATTCAAATGCTTTGGCAAACGTAAAAGTCATTTCATTTAAACTGACTTCATTATAATAAGAAATGAAACAAGATGAGACGGTACAAGCTCATTATGGATACTTCGGCACACTGTTGGCATGGAGCGGTATTTTGCCATGCACTCTTTGAGGCGCACGATTCTTAAGACACATTCAGTTTTTCTAATCTGTTGCAACGATTTTTTTTTCAATGTGTTGTGATCATTATATACACGATCGCGCCACATGTGCGACGACTTCAGCTAAAGAGAATTCGGAAAGGAGTAGGGAACTAATTATTTCGAAGTTTATAATTATTTTGTTGACTTCCGCATTGTCAGTGTCAAATTTAAAAAAAAATCCTTAATTGTTCTTGTAGAACAACGTGCCTTATAAACGGTACAGTAATTATTTTACAAAAATGTCAGAGAAGAAAAGTAAGAAAAAAAAGCATACTGTGTTCACTCCATCTGTTATTCTGGGTAGGCCTTGAATATGAATAGTACTAAATATTTACTTGCAAGAAGCTGCGAATGTTGTGACGTTTCGCGTGCTCCAAATTGTTTCAGAACGTTTTTCAGGAAGAACTTTATTTTGTTTATTTCCCTCTAACTAGTTTAAAACGCATATTTTATTTGCAATCTAGTTAAAGAAAAAAACACCTGTGTTTAAACTTGATTTAAACACACATAAATTTTAATAACAAATTTACGAAATCCAGTCAGAAGTTCTAAATGTAACTCTGATTTCATAAACAAGCAGTTTTAATCTCGAGTTTTACTTCATAATTTCGCCAGTCTATATTTAATTTAGATCTGTTTTAATCTTGAATTAAAACAGACAAATTTCAGTTCCTATTTACGAAATATTAACAAACTAATCTTGTTTCGCAAGCATTGAGTTTAAAAACCGCAGCAAACTGCAACTTGGCATTTCACGCAGTACGCGACCTAGTAAACCCAAGTTCACCGCTCTGTCCTGCAAACACATACGGAACTATAAAAGCTTACTGTGCTGAATTGCTGTTTTTGTACCTTTAAACGCGTTCCAGTACACTACACTATTCTGAACTTTGATATGTTACTTAGTTAAGCATTCTTGTTTTGTATAAATAGAACGTTTATTTTCGTAATAAAACAATCTGCATCTAATGTCTGATTTATTCACTACGTCGCTACCCTGATACCAAGCCATAATATTATCGAGACGTGAGGCTGCGTCTCTCAGGGTAGTTTACTGTCGTCCTTTTTAAATACCATTGACTACATTGGTTTAAAACATAAACGCAGTCTCGTTTATGTGCTTAAGGAATAGAACCAGCGCAAAGCAACGGAATCCTGATCCAGCCTCCAGGCAATTCTGTTCACCTGTATAAACTTGACTCTTTTACTTTAGCTGCTGATATCTTGGACTAGAGTTACCGCGAGAAATAATTAATAACGTAAGACTTAATCTTGAGCTTCACAATAGTTGTGCAGTTTCATGAGACCTTTGATATTATTCTGGTTTGGTCGCTATGGCTTGAGCGTTACAACAACAATTGCAAATCAGTTGTTTAAGACGAATTTCAGTTAGTTATTCCTAAAGCTTCTGGGGGGAGGGGGTGATCCAACACCCATATCACCCCCATAATTACGCCACTGTTGCTTACACTCACATAACTAGAAACAATAAATATTCGCGTGCTAACAGTGAACCCAGGCGTCTTGTTAACGCTCGGTGGATGACCGTGAACAGAGTCGTCTAGATTCTTGCTCCGGTCGTGTTTCTATATTGCTCTTGTCCCATTGCGTAACTGAAGGATTTACGACCTCCGGCTCGTCTCCCGGATGGTTTGGAATCACCTATTCTTTGGATACGCCAACGGGCCATTGTATCTTCGAAGGTGGATTTTGGTCACCTGCGCTAGCAGAGTTTTTGTGTCCAGTCTTACGTTGTTGAGAGTTTTACGACTTCGACTCTTTTCTTAAGGCAGGCAGTTTACTAAGGCTTTTTAATTGCCAGTGCTTGCGTAAATTGAGCGAGCTCAGACGTTGCGTCGTCAGAGCTTGTCATATTCTTGCTGTCCTTGTTGACTGCAAGCGAACTTTTTGGTGCATTGCTTTTTATGCAGGGACAAGAAATAGTTGTCAAGAATATTTTAAAAAAATATGTAAACATGGAGATAATTTTTTACTTAAAGTCTTAAAACCGTAGTTAAAGATCTTGGTATCTAATAGGATACGCGAGTACTTTTAGTTTGTAATAGTTACTCTCGTATCTTGTATCTTTTTTCTTCTTTTTCATCTTCTAGTTTTAGACTAGGGCTATTTTCTTGTGTCTGACCTCTTATTTTTTACTTCACTCTTTCTTATTCTGTTTTGAAGTGATCTACCTAATATATAAAATTTTAATTTCAGCTGTTCTCAATGGTTTGTGTTTCTGCTCTGCTTTCATTCGCACACGTTCTTACGAATCGAGCAACTGCTTTTTGTTCATACTATCTTCTATCACTTTCAGGTAACAGTAATTGTATATCTATTCCGGTACTCGAACACTGTCCTCCTGTATTAATATCCAGCTCTGTATCAAAAAGATGTTTCCGTATTTCCAAGTCTCAGTGTCGCTAATTGGCCGTAATTACAGTGGACCAGTTGATTTCGCGGCCGCGATATAAAGCATCTGCACAAATATTTAGTTTGAACAACCCCTGCGGAGCGGCTAATTTTAAATTTAATGAGGAAATCAGTATTGGTAACACCCGGCGAGGAAACTCCTATTTTTTATTGTGGGAGGAATTAGTTCTGATCTATGCCTTAACTTGTCAAATGGAAATTGGCAAAAAATCCAGGGCCAAACTTTTTACCGCCATTCAAAACGTTGCATATGCCAACAGACTACTTCCTGGGGTAATGGATTTTGAACCTGTACACAATCGGTTTAAAGCAACATTAACAGTGTTTGAGCAGTCGAAATAGAAATGCTTCCGAACTATTTTTAAAACTTCCCCAGTTTATTTTAAGGGTAAAGCATCAAAATTAACTACCGAAGTCGCCGTTTTGATCATCATCATTATTTCTGCTATGGTAGTTGCTCGCTAACAGTTAACACCTTAGTGTCGTGGTTTCTGCAGCAGCTTTTGAACTTTCTAAAGGGGTAAGGCGCGATTTTACTGCCACATACGTTATAATCCTTTTAAACTTGAATTGCAAAAGTTTCCTTCGCGAAAATTTTGTAATTTAGCTGGAGTTTTTGTGATTTAATTATTTGCCACCTTTCAGCCCCCCCGGGCAGTTAATTTAAATTCAGCTCCTTTTCACTGCCACCCTCCGAGAAAAGTCGATGCCATGAATAAGCAGAAATTGTCGCGCGAATTTTCGAATAGTATCCGCTTTTTCTCAATGGGTCTAAAAATATTTTACGATAATTCGAAGTCGACAGATCTTAGCCAACTGTCCGATCCCACTTGTTTTCCAATTTTAAGGAGTCCGCCAGATTTACTACTTTCCATAAATTCCGTCTACAACGTGGTGCCGTGTGAATCACTTTACAAGATTACGTTTCAATGCGCCCGTGGGAGACGTACTGGTCGAATAATTTGGGACTATGAATTCATGGGATTTTTGAGACGTTACTCACTAGCACGATTTCGACTTTTAGGTAAATTATTGTAGCCGCCGGATTCTCTTCCTCCAGCATCAGAAGGAGTCGGATTCCCTGATTAATCTACGGGGCTAATCTCTTGGCAACCTCGGTTTTTGCACCTGCACCCAAAAATAACTGGGTCAAAATACGAAAAATGGACCACTTAACAAAAGATCGCTATGCAGTATTTTACAATTTTACGTAGTATTAAAGTCATCTCGATTTTTACGTATGTTGTAACAAGATCTACCTTCTCTGTTCGCACTCAATCGGTCGATTTGTGGGTGTTGAAACCTTGTTTTTACAATACTTGTCCCAAGTTGCACACGACACTGTACAAAAACAATGATTGTGCAATAAAATCAGATAGCTTTTTTTCTGAAATTTAAAAAAATATAAAACACGAAGTGCTTTTTCTATTACATTTTTACTGAGATGTGTTTCCACCACATCATTTGGAAAAAGAATTGGAATAATAAAGTTCATTAAAGGATATATTTATTGTTTTATACTGAATGAAAAACAAAATCACAATTTGGTTTCAAGTGTTTCTCAGTGGTATAACCTCTCGCTTTATTGTAGAGCAGAAAACACGGGTTGGATTTCCAGTGACTAAACGGCGTGAAACGTCTAATGCTGACTCTACTAG
This sequence comes from Agriotes lineatus, assembly GCA_940337035.1. Taxonomy (NCBI): domain Eukaryota; kingdom Metazoa; phylum Arthropoda; class Insecta; order Coleoptera; family Elateridae; genus Agriotes; species Agriotes lineatus. Next base: position 122,451 of record CALNHX010004012.1, on the reverse strand, counting down.
TCCACTACAATGCCCCAATCCGGCTTTAGCAAATTGTAAGCGCATGTCGTACTGTAAAAATGTGCGACATCCATAACTTTATAAAGTGACGTAACTGAAATATATTTGAGGGTGTCTTGATGACGTAATAGTAATTTACATTGCAAGACCGGTACTTAGAAGAACATTACTTCTTATCCGTGTGAGCACGCAAATTTTTGGTAACCATTCTACAACGTTTTATTAGATTTTGAATCGTAAATCTTTAATAAAAACATTCTTAAATTCAAATGACGTTGCTACTTTCCTTTACGGGATAAGCCCGTTAGGATTATAACGGGATGTTTATCATAAATGCCATAACAACATACGCATGTTACTATGGTATTGAGGATGAAGAGCCCGTTATAATCCTAACAGGCTCAGCCCGGAAAGAGGCTCTCTACGCGTAGAGACAGAGCTCAGTTAACGGGCGTTTACGATTCAGAATACCATAAAATATTTTTAGAAAAATTTCTGAAATAGTTATGACGAAAACAGGTATTTTTTAAGTAGTTAATATTGATGGCCCGCCCAACCCACTAGGGGTTTGAAGTTACGCGCGAAATTGCTGTTTCAAACGCTCAACATAACCTCATTTTTGGCATTCGCCTGGGTTGGACAGCTTTGTTGTAGATGACGTGTTATTTTGATTTCAGCTAGAGTTCCTATATGTACTAAGAGATGAGCCATTTGATCCACAAATCAAGGATAATGTGCTTTAGCAACAATATATTTAATTTGTTTTATATGAAGGAAGTATGCATAAAGTAACAAACGACTTCCGGGATTGGACCGTGTCATGATTGTGATCGAAGAACTCAACGTTTCGCCCACTTTCGTAAGGGGCTTCATCAGGAGGAAAAAAGCAAAAGAGCACGGTAACTCAACGTGTTAACCACGCCAGAGGCGAAACACTTTGCTAGGGAAGGGACAGAAGAGCACGGTAACTCAACGTGTGAACCACGTCAGAGTATCTAAGTATGCATAAATTTTAAAATCAGCAAAAATCAGGGGTACTCCATGCTTTGTGGATCTAAAACAAATCTCCTCCATGTCCTAACTCTTGCATATACAGAGACTCTAATTTCAGCTACAATAAATTTGTAATCACAGTGTGGCCATATGATTGTTGGCCGCCATGTCTGTTCCAAAGTCAAACTAAGCTTTTGTGGGAAACCATGGTAATGTGACAAAAAGAAGTGTACATCTGTGCACTTTTTAACGGTGTAAGTAATATTTGGTAACAAAAAATTATTAAAGTCAAAATAAAATTAGGCAATTTTATTTGCTGAAATTAATTAACGCTATTGAAAATTACTGATCTCCCGAATACAATAAGATGCGTCCATTCAATAGAAAACACGACTACCATATGGCCATACAATATAAATTGTTACTTCTACAAGTGAAGTACTTTTGACAAGTTATAAAATATTAGTGTCTTATTTTGACATTAGTAACTGTTTGTAACTAAATATTGTGTACACTGCTAAAAATAACAATAACTTAGAAAAATAAGGACGGGTTTGCGTTCATCCATTAGAAAACATGACCACCATATGGCCACACTGTAATTATCAAGTCACTGTAATTTCAGGCAGAGCCACTATATGTAGAAGAGTACCACCATCCTTCGATCCGTGAAAATGCCGCCATCGTCGCCATTTTTATTCCGATGTTACTTGTCATTCATTGCGAATTTTTAAAATGCCGTGTTCTTATGCAGTAAATTGCAGAGATCACACCGAAAATGGCGTAAGATTATGTTTACTACCCCAAGGGATTAAAAATAAGAGGAGAAGAAAGCAATGCATATATAATATTGCTAAAGAAGATTTTCCAGATCGAGGTTACGTTGTTAGGTTAGTTCTTAATCACTTTTTGCTGTGGTTTTGAGTTTTCAGAAAGTGAAACTCACTTTAAATACCATTATTGAAAGTACTAAACACTCCAAATACCTGTGTAAAGCATTTTGTGTTTTAGAAACATTTCACCTAAAATCACTTTGGATACAGTAAGCTGGCGGGAAAACACCACTGCAATGTTCCTATTTACTCGTATTTTATGTCGAGCTTTTGAAGTTTTAGTAATTTTGATTATAGTGACTTTTTGGTAATTACCACTTTGTTTCTAGTTAATAGAGGAATTCGAAGAAAACAAGGTTTTATTTTAAGTTCATCCACATAATCGTGCACAGACCTGTTGACGGAATTGTATGACTAACCTTAAAGTGACGCATATGTCAGTGGAGTAAATATGGCGGACGTGGCGGTACTCTCCTATATTTTATACTGGCTCTGATTTCAACTAAACTCCCTGTATAATATTGTTAGGTTAGTTATTAGTAATATACAGGAACTCTAATTTCGGAATTTTATTGATCGAGCGAAGCGAGGGCTTTCGAAGCGACTGGGCGAAAATCCAATTCAATTCAAATATTCTTGTATTATATTTTTATTTATTTATCTCTTTTCTGTAGTAATATAACCAGTGCCACTTTTTGGTATAGCAATAAAGACATTATTATTCTGATTATTTCCGTTTATGTTTCACACATAGTGGCAAAAGTTACGGACGGATTTCCATGAAAATTTGCGGAGATTCACTATCAAGCTTTGGAACGCTGATACCAGAGTTTGGTGCATCCCAGCACCGTTTGATGGGAGGAGGCCCAAATAGCTTAAAAAGGGTCCCGAGTGGTGTAGCTTGAACAAGCGTCCACGTTCGATCAGCAGAGTTAAGCAACGCTGTCTCTGGTCAGAACTTGGATGGGAGTTCCATGGCTGCATCTCTCGGCGCCTCGTGGTACGGCTATCACGGAAAAAAGTTGGTCCCGGCGGTCATACAACATCATGACAGTCGTTAGTGGGGTTGGAAGTCCTCATGAATGCACAGCGACGCCTATAATTGCCTAACGGCTGTTGGCTGAGTGCGAATTAAATTAAATGTCGAATAAACGAAAAATCTATTTTTTCTCAAAAATGGCGTTAACGATTTTGATGATTTTCTCAGACATTTTTCTCTTATTCATAGGTCAATATCTACCCATAGTTCAAGACAGGGTGATGTATGGGCGGAACTAATTTCATACTTGCGAATTTCCATGAAAATGTATGGAGATTTCTATGAAGCTTTGGAACGATAGTACCAGATTTTGGTTTCACTGCGATGCATCGTAACATCGTTCGTTGCGATGAAGCTGAAATACCTCAAAAAGATGTCACTCACTCATCAGCGATACGTCATAGTCAATATCTACTCAAAAATTCCAAAAAGTGATATTGGGGGGGGGGGGGGGGGATTTCATACAGATAATTTTCATGAAACGATATTAGTTTCACTGCTATAGGGCATTCAGTAAACATAAAAACGTTTAAATTTTTTTGAAGTTGGCATGTGCATATAACTTTTGTACTGGGGATTCTGTAGTTTGTTATGCAAATGTTTCCACACCTGTATAAAGGTAGTTTTTTTTAAAATGACAATATTTCTCATTGTCAGTGTCAAAGTAGATATTTTTCTATAGAAAATTTAATAAAAATACCTATGAATAAAAGCTACGTCAATAGTATAGAATACAGTATTTTTATAATATCTTTAAAAGTAGTTATTTACAGCATTTATGACAGATGGTAAGTAAATGCCACACCTTTAACCTAGTTGTTTTAGTAACTTTTTGGAAATGCATTCCTAGACAAAGATGAATTTTGGAAGTACACTCTTGAAATTTTGGAAATCAACGGCCACTTTGTGTTTTTATGTTTACTGAACATCGTTCGTTGTGAGAAGGCCCAAATGCCACAAAAAATGTCGAAAAACGTCAGATTTTGTTTCTCAAAAATATGAATCTATCGATTTTGATCATTTTCACGGACGACATTTTCTTCTTACTCATAACTTATAAGTGATACCCCATAGTCAGTATCTACCCAAACATTTCAGGAAGGCAGATATCTGGTGGTTCAAATTTCATGTCAGTGCTGAGCTTATGAGGTATGAAAAGTGGAGGTGCGCGAGGTCTGCTGTTGGCAGAAATACTAGTTTAATTAGAAATGTCAGGCACGTGGTGTAACGAACAAACAGCGACTGTATTAGGATTATTCCATGGCGAACACAATTTATATGCGGTTTCTCATCCTAACCCAAATTTACGTTGTATTTTTGTTTTTAAATAAAGGCCTGTCAAATCAAACGTACTGTTAAGTCCTGCTAATAGTAATTTTTGGTTTGCATTTAGCTTTATTTAATTTTTTTTACACGGACACAAGTTGCTATAAAATGTATTTTGAACGAAGTGAAATATTGGTATGTGTTTTTCCATTCCTTAGAGAGTTGTTTTTGTTTTTCAGGTGTAACTGACATAAATTGTAGCTGTAAGTTAGTTTCGCTACTATATATTTTTGTTTTGGCGAAAGTGCCTTAAACTGTTTTGGAGAAAATATTCAATTCTAAACCAAATATTTTCTGAAGCTTCACAACTAGCTATGCTTTAGTTCATATTAGCCATTAGTTTGCTTTATTATAACTACACGGAAATAACTTGGAAAATTTTACTAGCAGTAATCTACCAACTTCGCATATTTCAAATGCTGAATAAATCATTTTGTGCACATATGTGGCCTCGGCAACAAACCATCATTTGGTCGATTTCGTGCAAAAGAATATTACTAAATTTTAAAATAAACCGCTGCATATGCCAACCTCGCGTCCCTTTCCGATCGTTAAACTACAGAGTCGTTGAAATCCAGACAATCAGTATTTATTGTTATTTTTCAAATGTCAGATGCCAAGAATATCAAACCTGAGTTTCCGATGATTGCCAGATGTCCTTTATGTGTATGTAGGTTATATTGGGTTGTGGTTCATGGTTTCCGTTGGATCGCTAATATTAAAATTGTCGTTAACTAATTGGAACAGAGCAGGATATTGATTCTGTGTCACTTGGTTTTGTGACTGAAAACCTATTCTGAGATTTGTTAGTATCACGTAATATGGTTTCGTAAAATGTGCCTTTCATCTCTACAGTGTGTAGGGAATAAGCAAATTTATAAGATCGTGAAATCTCAAAAGTCGTATATAAATTTATAGAAGTTTCCATTAAGGAAAAATCCTGGCTCCCACTACAGTTGTGGGAGTGAGTTATGCCATCATCTATCTAGGGAGGCACTGCTGGCCTTGAGCTAACACCTTTATCATAATTCTTGTAAAAATTGTTATAATATTTAAATGTGCTTCAAAGTTGTTTTTATGTGAAAATACTCCAATCAAATAGAGAAAAATCTATTTGTCGAACATAGATCTATTGAGCAATACTGAATAACATGCAGCTAACTGCCAACTGCGTATCCATGTCTTTGGCGAACGTATCGCCTAATCTTTTATCTTGATCTGATTTGCATTACTAAATATATCTGGTACTATGCCAGTGCTTTTAGTAGAACACTACGGTTTTATTAATTAAGCGACTAAATTCATCTTGTAATATAAATATTGGTAATCTACTGAAAAGTGAATACATTAATGTGGTAGAAAGATGAACTGTAATATTTTTGTTTTCTGCTCTGTTTAGATATTCCTACAAACGTTTGTATTTAACACCTCAACTATTAATGGTGTTGATATTGAGAATAAAAAAGTACGTACATGTATTATTGTATTATAAATAAAAATATTTCAGATGGTGTATAAATTCAAATTTTTAGTACGAATCTTTCTTGTTTTTATTTCTCTTGCTCTTTCATCTTTGTTTTGTAAATTATTGACAAAAGTGATATATTCTATACTAAAAAACCATTAATTGGATGCCAAACATACTCAATAAAAAAAGCAATCGAAGCCAAACCTGCAAGTAAATGCCAACATTTATGTATAATTATGTCAATTGAGCTACCTAGACGTTTAGCTCTATTAGAAATGTCGGCGTAAAAAATTCAAAGGAAAAAGCTTTAACCTATTCATAATCCATAATTGACAATTCGTATGCAAATTGCTGCTAATAAACCTCGCAACATGATTACATTAATTTTTGCACCTACCTGCCTAAGGTGTAAATTGATTTGGAAATCAGATATAAAGTGGCGATGTGATCAATGAGCTTTTAATGAGTTTTTTAATTGAAGACTTTTAATTCACTGCCTAATCCGGTAATTAAGGTTCCTTGAAGAGGCGTTAAGCTGTCTACTTGCGAAATTTAAAAGCAAGTCAGTAAATGGAGCTAAATTAATGAGAGTTTTTTTATTATTTATAAAATGAAGATAATTATTTTGCATGAAGTCAAAACTTGATGCCCTCAATTGAGGTGAATCTGAATATGTATATTATTTTTCTTTTGAATTAATATAAAATCGAGAAATATTTCTTCTTTTTGATGTAGTATTGTTCAGAAATTTTATTAAAACGATTTCTAATGTTTAAATCGACGAGTGTAAAATTTAGGGAAATCAAAGTACAGTCAATATAATTGATACGTTTTTTTTTGTTAATTAAAAAAATATTTATTAGTGTTTGGAACACATGTTGTATACATGTAAAAAAAATATATAGACAATAAATAAAAAAACATTACAGTACATAGTAGATAATGAAGATACAGTAATAAATTCATTAAGAGTGTAAAATGTCTTTGAATACAGGAAAAGTTTTTAAATGTCATGTACTGTATGTACTGCTTTTTTATGTGATGAGGTAACCTATTACATATATTAACACAAGAATAGATTGGCGATTTTTTATATCTCTCGGTGTAATGCAGGTTAATCGTATACTCGTTGCAGTTTGTAGTTTGGTAATTGTGATACGTGTTATATTTATCATATAAGTTTCTATTTTTAAAGATTGATCTACATGTCTACATGATGTTTTTGGTTGAATATTAAATAGCAATCTTACAATGTTTTTCTGCAGTATAAATATTTTGCTAGCTTATATGCTGCTTTTCTTCAACGAAAGATGTTATATGCAATATATGAATACGTTAAAGCATAATACTTGCAATAACGTATAGTATGAGCAAAAAGAAAGTTCATCAAAGATGCCTTTCGAATTTTGAAGTCAAGTGTATTATAACACCAGAAAATTATACCTAATGCTTGTTGCTGACATTTTATAGACAGTGGCTGGCAGTGGCTAACATAGCAACGTAATCCGTTATCAAGACTTCCCGTAATAAACGCAACAGAAATGTTTCCAAAGCCTACAGAAGAAGAAGAAGATTATAACCTCACTTTTTAACAAATGTCACATGGCAGCTGCATATTTTCTGGTGTCACAATACACATGACTTCAAAATTTCAAAGGTATCTTTGACGAATTTTCTTTTTACTTTTACGATAGATTGTTTCCTACTGACCTTTAAGTTTAGGATGGCACGTTTCTGTACAGAGCTGGCGCAAATCGTTTTAGAAAATATTTAAATAAAAAATCAGATACTGTAGCTATCTTATACCAAACGATTTAAATCGACAACAGTTTTGTCTATAAAGAGTATTTGAATCAAAAATCTTGTTAATGCTTAAAATCACATTGCAAGCGATTGAAATACTTTTTCTGATGATTTGAGTGTCATTTAGATCATAAAAAAGATTTACTGTTCGACATGATTTAATTGTTTTAAGAAAAATGCTTTCAAAGGATTGGGGATCGTTCAATAAATTGAATAATTTAAAAATTATCGAAACTTTTAGATATTTTTTATTATACCTGCATCAGAATCACCGTTTAAAGCACGCCTGGCCGTGCGAAAACAGGCGATTAAAGCACGCCGAGCTTTAAAGGTTGTCAAGGAAACAAGGTTATAGGTAACATTATAACTTCATCGCTATATTTATTTTGCTGACACGACTGAATGCAACAACGGACGTGGACGCGACAAAACGTAAACAATTCTCGTAACTATAGTAGCAATATTATGCGTAATTTATTTCCAGTATTGCAGGTATAATAAAAAATTGCTTAAAGTATTCGTGGATAACTGGTCTTTAAAACACTTCCTCTATGTCGAGCACTCCGGCTACGCCGTCGTGCTCGAAAACTCGCTCGTGTTTTAAAGACCTTATTATCCACTCATACTTTAATATACTATTAATTAGTCATAAAAGACGAAACGCTTAAAATTCATTTTTAATTAATCACGATGACTAAAAATGACATTTTTTAAAACGAAATTCTTTTTGATATGGATAATATTTGAGAAAATTATCCTTTTTCTCTAGCATTAAGCAGACTAATAAATAAAATAAAACCGACGTATTTAAAGTAAAATTATATTTTAATTATTGACAACTTTTAATTTAATAAAACAAGGATTTCAAAATTTATATCAGTCAAAACCTGTCGATGAAATAAATTTAGATGGTAACGGAGCTTTTTTTCAATATGTTATATTTTTGTATTAGTTGTGCATCATTGCAATTCAATTCAAAATCAACAATTTGAGGTTTATGCAATTCAGAAATTTCAGTCACGGTGGCAAATTAAAAAAAATATCTACTCAGAACTTCCCTAGTGGACGTTGTAACACTAACTAATTTTAAAAATCAAAAGAAACTAGGGACAAAACTATCTTCAAGTTTCTAATAATACTGAAACCATAGAAGGAAACACTTGACATCAATTTTCAAATAAAAAAAAATGTTACCGGGGATGGGATTCGAACTTCAGCGTCTGCTATCGAGCCCGCGCATTCGATTTCATTGTTTGGCTAAATCGGGCGTTCACCGCCTGTGCTACCGGGACCTGCGCTACAGCTATATTTAACCTTTTCGCGCTGGATATGGATTTAACTTTCGTGCCACCCAGTATCAACCAAATCACGCAGCGGAAAATAAATCGTATTTTTTACAACAATCAATGCAGATAATTATTTCACTAAAAAATTCTTCATTCTTTTTTATACATTTCAAACTGTGGAAGTATACCTTTACGTGCAATAGTTTTTAAAATACCTCGATACTGAGATTTATACCGCACATTCACCTTACGCTTTATTTAAACAATTTCTGTAGCATTTGTTAAAAATAATTTTGAGATTTATTTGATATCATCTGAATCCAGAAAGAATACGTTTTCCACTAGTGTTAAGAATCATTGAGAAATCTTCAAAACTAAGCTTGTAAATGCGATGTACGCATAAAAGAATGGATCCTTCCACATTTAGAAACGCAAGGTAATTCCAGATAGTGTATTTTTTAAAACTGTATCTTCGCGTGCACATTCCATGATCGAACTTATGGTCCCTGATTCCCATATATATAATATGCTGATTCCCGACTACAATGCGAAGCACAGCCTCGCAAATATGCGTTTCCTGTGTATTTTAACGTTTGCGATTTGCGCATTTATTATGCGGTTCCCAGCCGGTCAACTTTTTATGGTGCTCACCCTCTAATATTTGTTCAAAATTTTCTCTGTGCCATGCCATAATCTGCATGCACAATATCGTCTTCCTTCAGCAAATAGTTTTTGAGTTATACCTCCAACAGACAGACAGACAAACAGATAGGCGGAATTGAAAAAAAACCTGTTTTTCGTCATCTAGGGACCCTGAAACGTGAAGATGTGAAGAAATCTCGGAAGGTGATTTTTTCCTGATTACAATACTTCCTTCGTCTTTCAGACGAGGGAAGTAAACAATTGTGGTATTCACTTTTTGTGCCCTTGGCGTATTATGTATTTCAGTATCTATAAATTCCTTGGCAGCGTTTATATTTTTTTTATATTTCTGTAGTTAAATCTTTTAAGGCGATTTATTGTAATTTAAGTATTTCAAAAATTAGAAATGATTTAAATTGTAAAAAATATTTTTTAAATATTTAAATCAATTTATATATGTGCCCTTCCTACCGAAATCCAGTCAAACGTTTTAGAAAATTTACATTCCAATCGTGTGCACATATAATTTGCCATAATTTTCTAAGGAAATTAGGTTTTATTGTACATTTTAACAAATTGGAAAACAACTTGTTATGGAATATTAGATATGCAAAATCTTTTAGTTATTAAATTTCCTCCCTCTCTCTCTCTCCCCCACACCTCTTGTATTTTAATCTATAAACTTACACTATTTGAAATTAATTTAGCCGTTGAATGAGAATTTCTCAAAATAAAAGTTCTTAAGTAAGCAATGTCGAGCATTTGGTAAATAAAATCCGTAACGAATACAAACCTGTCTGTTTCCTTCATTTACGTAGTCGAATTTCCTAGATGGGCAAATCGTCTCAGGTGTTGAAGTATGAGTGTTTATCAGTGGATTCGAATTCCGCCACTTCTTTCAAGATTAATTATATTATTGTCTATAGCAAGATTTAAAGTTAGGAGATCGCGTGCTATATTTGAAACAACTTCGTGAAAATACAACTTCAATTAATTTAACTGACGAAAGTCGAATTAAAACATTTTAAATTATTTTGTTTTCCAATAGTTTTAAATATCGAGAGATCCAAAAAAAACTGTTCCTCAGCAGGCTGTGTAATGAAAAGTCACCTCTTTACTTGTGTCGGATAATAATTAGTTGTCAATTTCTCTACGAATCTGGCAGATTGTTAAAAGATTTCTGCTCCTAAAAATGACGTTTCATTATTATTTAACTAGTGAATCACCCGAGTTACGCTTCGGTTCGCAAATTTAGAAGAGATTCATTAATATAAATTAATAAATATATGCACCGGCCGGGAATCGAACCCGGGCCGCCCGCGCGACAGGCGAACATTCTACCACTGAGCTACGGAACTTTGTTGAACTTCGCGCTGCAGTAGTGGTATATAATGAATCAGCTTAGCTACGCTGAGTTTTGCTAATTTGCCAATTTAATTAAAACCTTTTTTGAACATAAAAACCGGCTTACGATCTAAGTCTAACAATTAGCAACATTTTAACCCATCATACAACTTAATCGGTCCAGTATCGTCGGAGGAGCTAGCGAACCAAGATACAAAGAGATCAACGATTTTATGTAGTGGATTCCAGCTGACACCAGTAAAGACGTGACTTTTTTTGATCTCTATATAAACCAATCCTGTTATATAAATGTATGCTGTGCCTGAGTGTGTGCCTGCTCGCGTGTATCAATTTTTAGCGACATCTAACGACGATCGAACAAACTTTACTGCTACAGGATGCTAGAACTGTTTTCTTCTGTAACGTATTTATTTACAATTAAATTTGAAAAATGCAAAAACTACTTAATTAGAATGATGTCACCTATGTGGTGGACTAGAGCTAGTTTGATTAAAAAAACAAGGAGCAACGTTATATCAGTATACAATTCAACTAAATATGCCTAGTACATTTTGAAACTAACTTATATCCTCAGCTTGCAGTTTAGTGTTGTCACTCTTGTCTTGATCTTTCTTAATTTGTGTTGGTCTTACCGACCAAAAGTCTTGCGGAACAATACAACAAATCTTGCAGGAACAAGAAATATTGCCAACGAGGGAAGTGACAATGTTAAGTGTACACAAGTTGAGAGCAAAACATTTTGCATACCTATTAAATAATAATTATAGTATGAGCATCGAAGATGCCTTTGGAATTTTGAAGTCATGTGTATTATTTGATTCTCTTGTGGTTTGTGGTAACCGCTTCCATTCTGGTACCAGCATGTCTTCCAAGCGATCAAGATTTATTGATACCTCAGAAGTACTTCTAATTAATCAACCTAATTAATCCAAGAGGGAAATAGCATTTAGATCAGGACTTTTAACTGAAAAGTACTGATTTGTATATTATTTAGGGCTTCCCAAAGCTTCCAGGTATGGAGTAATGCGCTTTGACAACATCGACAAGTGCCGTGCGAGATGAGTTTCTTCCTATCTTCAAATTCTGTCTTTCAATACCCGTTGCAGTATGAACAAGTTGTCTATAAACGATTGACGTGGGGTAAATCTACTCTGGTCTTTGCATATTATTATTTCTAATTTCGATTCGAAATTTACTTTTCTTATATCGTACCAAAAAGCCTGCTAAAAGTGCTGTTAATACTGAATACCCTGTAGCATTGTGGGACCCTTTTATTTATTTTTTTTTTTTAATATTAATGTTTATAGTTCTGTGATTTTTTATATCTTTTGTTATGACTATTGTAATATGTTTTCCATTCATTCAATGTATCAACTGACCATGCCTCTTGTCACTTTTCATTTCTTTTAACATCTTCCAGACTTGGATTGCACTCCTCTTCTGTAGTGTTACGTAGTGATTGCTTTCGCTGTTCTTCCTGCTCTCGCCGATTTTATAATTTAGTCATTTTCGTCAATCGTAGTGTTTCTCCCGCAAAGTTTCAGCTCCATTGCACATTTCCGATATGTATCTATCTGTCTTTGGCTTGTATTTTTTAGTCACGATTGCCACCCAAACGCTGCCATTGGCCTGAAACGACTTCTCAATTATTTCTGGCGTGTTCCCGATTTTCCTCGCGAAAATCCCGTTCCGCACCGTGGAAATTGCCAACAGAACTCGGAATGCACACGGCACTGCTGCGGCCCAAGCAAATCTTGTGTGCTTCTCGTCCTGCCGAAGCAAAACGCGCGTTAGGGCCACCAGGAGCCAGCGGTGGCCAAACAAGGCGCGGCTCTCGGGTTGCACTTGGTGACGCTGTCCATTGCACCTGGAGCAGCCCGACGGACAGGACGTAGTGCGATTTCCCGATGCGTTCCTGCTTTGATAACGTGAAGGGACCGCTTTTAGATCGCCCAAATTAGACGCTTCCTTTAGAAAAACGTTTTGTTGTCGGTAAGAGAACTCGAAGGAGGCGTTTTTAGCAGAAGCTTCCAAGGCTCCCATGATGTCACCTCATATCCGCGTTATCTGTGTCACGGGACCTTTCCAGATTCGGCCTTCAAAATTGGTCGTGTGGGTCCTTCTGACCCAAATTCCTTCACTTGCGAACTTCCCTGCGACCCGTTGAGGTCCGCTGACAGGCTAATTCGTTTTCGATTTAAATCAATTTATTTTTGTGACATCACGAATATCGCTTAATAACTGTTATTGATTGCCCATTGAAGCTTATTCGTGGCACGCTGCTCTTCGCCCGCAACCTACAGCTAATTTAAATAATGCTGCGAGGTTCCATACTAAACCAATGATTGTGGAAATTTGATTTTTAATGCATGCAAATTTATGCGATGATTAATACGTGCTCCTCACAAACACGTAATTTTAATGCGTCTGTGTTTGTTCAAGCTTCCTCACCAATTTACCTTAGTCATTTATCAAGTTAACACCAAATTATTGAAACTGGCACCTACATGGTCATTTTTTGCATCTGGATATCGTACTTTTCTATACAACTCAAGCCATTTAAATTAGTATTATACAATGATTTAAACTTTGTTTTCAAATTATCCAAGCCCATAGTCCATGAGTGATAATGAAAACTCCGTTTCCCCCTAAAAAATACAATCTCTTTGCCAACGTGATATAAATAATGGTAATTTATGGATTGTAACTAAGGATCTTTTGCTGTAACTTGCCTCAAATAACTTCTAGAAATATATTTGGCTCGCTATAAAAATTAGGTCGTTGATCCATCCTTTCACTGTATTTTTTAAAATCATTGATTATCCTGTTTTAAAATAGATTTGTCTCTATAATGTTGCATTCCAAGGAATTCCAAATCTAGTCTGTTGTTAAGTATTAACGTACGTGCTTCATCAAAAATAATTCGAGATGCATCTTCTTGGAACCAAAATACTTCTGTATTTGTAATAGTAACGTGGAATACTAAGATGTCGCCTGTAAATCGTAAATGTGTCGTGTATTAAGGAATATTAAACATCATGAATGTGTACTAATAAAACAAACAGAAATTCTTAGCCATTATGCAAAAACAAGATTTGCAACGCAAACTACGGCTTGAGAGCAAACAATAAACAAGTAAATGGAATTACGCCAAGCCTTTGTGTAATAGTGTAATTGAGTTAAAACAAATATTCAGCACAAAATCAAACCAACTTTATGTCATAATAAACGTTATACTTCTGGTTATTTAAGGCCACGGAAATTGTTTTTTTTTTACTCGTGTAAAATGATTTTACGATTAGTGACCGATATTTTAAAGAATGCTTTTAAGATTAGTTTTATTTTCAGATGCTTCTAACGTACACCATTGCTACACTATCTTGGGTTTAATTTTGTCGAGCTTTGGGAAGTCCGTTGCCTTCGTACTCCACACATTGTGGCAGAAATTAGTTTAAAAAATAACTACCCTTCATTTACTGCTTGGTTCATAAACTTCGAAAATATACAAGGTATCAACGATGTATTATAAAATAAATTTGTAAAAGTTGCCTGCAACTATCAAGTGAAGATAAATTGCACAATAGTCTCATCTAACGCCAATATCGTTTGCCAATAGGGGGTCTATTAATAAATAGAGCGGATTTAGTAATATAAACATAGGACACTAAGCCATGTCATTAATAGTATACAATAAAAAATCTTTAAAAAATTCAACCTTGTATGAAGTGCTACAATTTGCTTTTGAATATATAGAAAGCCTTTATTAACTTTACATTATAAAAAACCCTTTTTTATGTATTGTTTATCCCGACTATGATTTTGTTTCCAATTTTTGCTAATGGTGTGTAATATTCTATGCACAAGTCTCAGGATATTCACAATACATATATAAAAGTACAAGAAAAACCATATTACACCCCACATCCCATTGATTTTATGCCACCTCATCTGGTGCAACAGAAAGACGCAGTAATATACAGGGTGGGCTAGGGCAACACAGATACTCAATATTTATCTGAAAGGCGTATTGATCAGAGTTGTTGTTACTGACACTTTCGCACTCAGTTAATAAATCGTCTGAGTATGTTTTCAGATGGTGCTCTATGCAGTGGATAACGCTGCATTTAAGTTATTTAAGATGAAGTATATTCCAAAAAGAGTGCAGCATATGAAAAACATTTTTATTATCGATTTCTGGTAAGGCCCGCAGAAAGGGGCAGGTTTGTCTAATTAGCCGTCGAAGCTTAGTTTATTTTGCATGTTGAAGGTTCACAGCTGGAAGCTCGCACTAGGTTATGTCAATTGTACCACCTGGATGCATTTATTTGAATGTCGATTTTCGATATTACATTGTTTGGCGTATTTGAGCGAATTTGCGCGTGATATCTCATTCGAATAGCTTTTCAGACTTTTCTGTTGGGTTCTGGCGTATTGCATAACCTACTTCTCGAAGTTGTGCATTTGGTTGCCATGAGCATTGGCACGGTCGTTTAGTAACTTCCTTCTGCTATCAAAATTTCTAGTAATATTTAGTCCCACTGTGATGTAAAATCGGTTGTATTTGGTTTTGGTCGCCAATTTAACCGGAAACTGACTGAAAACAATTCACCGAATTCGTAAAAGACCTGGCTTCTGACCCGTTACGGAGATTTGGAATTTCGTTATTTCTTCCCAATTCTTATCGTTGGATTAAGTAAATGGAATTTGAGATAGACTCCATGTAAGTGGATTTGTATGGAGCCAAGCAGCAGTGTTACATACTGTTTGCGGCTTTCGGGGTTACTCGAATTATTCTTGTTAACATAGAACTTCGCCTTAGACCGCGTAGTATTTGTGGATAAACACCCAGCATTCTCTAACTTATTGTGTCCCCCAGAGTGAAACTTTTACTCTGATGATGCAAGCTGCAAGGTATTGCGAAACGTGAAGACCAAATCTGCGCAATATCTTCGCTCTCAAGGTACTCGAACAACACGAGCCACCAAAGAGCATGGCCATCGCGTTTATTCTTGCTCGAGTTCACAAGGCATAAGGCAGATTGAGTCAGAGAATGCTGGTTGTTTATCCACAAAGACTACGCGATCAAAGCTGAAATTGTGTGTTAACAAGAATAATTGGAGTAACCGCGAACGCCTCAAATAGTAAATAAGGTAATAGTAAATCAAAGCAAATGCGGAAACGGCCACGTGTGGATCGCATTAAATCAAATCACAATGGCGGGATGCTATATGTCTCCAAATATTGAAATGCAGTACTTTGACAACTTCTTATTCGGTCTGCGAACAGATATAAGATAAAGATATTTCAGACAAAATTATAATGCCAAATCAACGATGTGTGGAGCAAAGCGGGAAGACAGGAGAGGAGAGATAACATGGAGTGGATGGGAGAGAATGACATGAAACTTCGGAACAGATGTACAAAACTAACTTTTATTACAGGCGATAGCGAGTCACATAGACATCACCTTCTGCAGAGAAAATATTAAAAACTGGATAATCAATTGGCAAGTGCATGACATTGAGAATACGAGTGATCACGAAAATATAACTTATGAGATAGTAATAGATGAACCAAAGACCACCGAAATAATGAAAATAAAGAAAAAGTGTGAATGTATGGAGAATAGTCCGGTCACAACTAGAAATCTTTAATCAGAAGATAGGGAAAAAATATACAGCAAAGAAGACAAAAGGGGAAATGCCTATAACAGCTACAGCATGTCATAACGTGTTAACGGGAGACCTGCAACCAAATATTTCCAAAAAGAGTAAGTAATACAAACACTAGAAAGCCAGTGTATTAGTGGATTCCACAAGTAGCAGAGTTCGAAAATAATGCCCTACAAAAAGCGAAAGATGACACGAGGAAATTAAAAAAACTCACGATTAGTCTACATGAAAAAGAGATGCAGAGCAGAGTAAGAAATTAAAAATGAGCACGAAAGAAAAAGAAGAAAGCATGGAAACGGTATGCGATGATATAGACAAGCAAATTTGGAGGTAGGGGTATAAAATAGCATGCGCAATAGTAAAAATGCTAGACCAAATGGAGGAGGTAGCAAAGCTTTTCCCACGTGGACATCATTGAATTGACTAATAAAATGGTGCACAGAGATCAAATATAAGTTTCCACAAGAGCTAAATACCGCGGAAACAGAATTTAAAAAAAAACTCGACGACTTCAAGAAGAATTAAGTACGAAAGCAGATCTGGCTGATCTCCTATTTGGATTTAGATCGGGAAGGCCTATCATTCCCGCAATGAAAATAATAAGAAATATTGCCCAACAAATCTTAGGGTCTTAGTGACTCTAGACTAGGGTTTCTCAACCTGGGGATCGCGAGGGTTGTGTGATGGTGTCAAGAATGTTCTATAAATAATACTTTTACTACTACACTAATTAAATAGCCTACATAAAATAAGTACATTACAGAAAAACTATTAAATATGAATCAGGTGTGAAAAAATACAAAACTGCAAAACTTGAGAATGCAGAGAAATTCCAACGTTTTAACCAGAAAATTCCCATTCTTAAACTTTGCTTAGTCATAGGGAGTCGCCAAGTTACAGTTAATAAAACGGGGGGGGGGGGGGGGCTCGCCGTACAAAAAGATTGAGTCACAGTGCCCTAGACGTACAAAATGCTTTTAACTCGGCGGCATGGTACAAAATGATTCAATAATTGGAAAAAAAGAGGTATATCGCAATACCTTATAAACATTACATGCAGCTGTCTTGAAAACGGTAAACTACTGAAAGGAAATGGAATGGAACTACAGCTAACGTGTGGCGTTCCACAGGGATTCATCTTAGGACCTATCATGTGGAATGTGTGCTATGACAGAGTGTTGCGCCTACAAATGCCGGAAAGGGTAACAATTATTATTATTACGTATGGCGACCGAAGCGGTAATGTTAATAGGAAGCTACCGACAATAGCAATAACAATAGGAAGCACACATATGTGGCAACCATATGAAGAAAAGCAATAGAAAATGGTAGATGTAAAGGAACGCTGCTAAAAGTTTTCATAGGTATCTCCAGTGGATATAGAACGATCGCAACAGCCTCTATTATATCTACTGGTAGGAGAACGATGTATGTTACATGAATACAGGGCTAAAACAACGTTGTTGCAACTAGTGGAAGTATTATGACACAACGATGAAACAAAACATAAAGTTGAACAATAATCTTTAATTTTAATAACAAAAACAAACAGAATTTACTGTAGTTTGCTTATACAGAGTGTGTAAAAAATAGAGGAAATTTTTAACTTACAAATAACAGTAGAATATGAATGAAAAAATGAAAGATTTGCACATTTAATATAGTGTATGGTCACCTCGACTGTTAATCACAGCTCGGCACCTATTGGGTAAACTTAATCAAATTGTCTATTTCATTTTAATGAATTTGTTGCCATTGGTCTTGTAAACAATTTGACAGCTCTTCCCTTGTTGGAAACACCAAGCCTTGATTCAGGACACGTTTCCCAGCATATCCCACACATGTTCCAGGGGAATTGCACCAGCCACGGAAATACTGCAATATTGTTCTCGCAACGTGTGGTCGAGCGTTGTCCTGCATCATTAAAAATTATTCTCCAATTTGTTCCACCTGTGGTAGTATAACAGGTTGTAGAATTGTGTCCCGATATACGTTTGCCGTTAAAAAGCCTTCAACAAAAACGAGCTCAGTTCTACGGCCAATTCCAATTCCAGCCGAACGATTTTAATTTCCAGGTCTCCTCCATACCCTTAGTCTGCTAGAATCTGGTCTCAAACCGAATCTGGATTCATCTGTGAAGGGCACGTGAGCCCAGTCTTGTTCTTGCCAGTTGATGCGTTCCTCGACCCATTCTAATCTCCTTGCGCGATTGCCACGTGAAAGCACGGGAACTTTAACAGGACGTCGAGCGTAGAGATCAACGACATGACACCTATTTCTTACAGTTTGATCACTAACTACCACTTGATGGACATTTTGGAGCTCAGTTTTTAGCTGGTTGGCCGTATGATTTCGGTTATGAAGACATTGGATTCGAAGAAATATATCCTGTACAGCATTCGTTTTCCTGATGGGGCCACGATGTCTTTCTTTTACATCACCGGTTTCTTGATAACGCTGCCACAAGCGCCCAATGGTACTTTTACAAGAACTTACAGCAGCCGCCACATCTCGAATAATTATACCTCCCTGTATCATGCCCACAGCTCTTAACTGAACATCACGACTAAGATGCACTCTTTCCATCTTTATTGATTCGAAGACACTATAAAGCCCAACTTGTTTCTTAATTCAATACACATAAACTGAGTAATCTAAAGAGCAAAAACACCTTTTCGATACAAATGTCATCAACTGAACACAACTGTTTTACAAAAACAAGAAGAAACATCGCCAACTGGATGTAGAAATTTGACAGAATAAAGTAGGTACTGTATGCTATAATCACAAAACATTTTATTATTATTATTATTATTAGAAGTTAGCGAGAGGCGGCTGAGCCGATTAACTCGCACAAAATTACAATACAGTTTACAAGAGTTTACAAAAAATTCGCAAAAATTTACAAAAGAAAGAGAACATAATACAAAATTGTGACACCTGCAATAATAATACGTACGTATAAAGCATGGGCATAATAGATAATAAATTATAGTACATGGATATGTAATACATCAGTAATCAAAACAGAAACAAGTCCAAGCGATTTTTAAATATGTTGAGTGACGGGGCGTTAACAATGTTATTCGGCAAGGAGTTCCATTCGTTCACTACACGCACAAAAAGAATGTTCTGTCGCCCTTTGCTCTGGAATCTCTGGTGCATTAGCTTAAGAGAGTTACCTCTTAGATGAAGATTGTCACTAAATTCGAACTTCGAACGCAACGAACACTTATAGTGGCCACTAATTATTTTGTACGTTTCGATCAAGTCCCCGCGTCGGCGTCTATCCTTTAGAGAAAGAATTTTCAGCTGTGCAAGCCGTTGGTCGTAACGTAAATTTTTTAGAATCCCAACTAGTTTGGTAGCCCTGCGTTGAACTTTCTCCAGGTGGTCTATGTCTTTAACAAAGTATGGGTTCCAGATGGACGCTCCAAACTCCAATATGGGTCTAACGTACGTTTTTTAGATCTTTAAAAATACATTTGGTTTTAAGCCCTTGAACGCTATTTTGATTAAATAAAACAGAGAGTTTGCCCTTTTCACAATGCGTGAGATATGCGAAGTCCACTTTAGGTCACTACTCATTAAAACACCAAGGTCGGTCTGATCACTAACCCCCTTGAGCACCGTGTTATTCAAGCTGTAGTTAAAGCAGGGGTTTCTGGCACCAATATGTAAAACAGTACACTTATCAGCATTTAGCGTCAGCAACCATTCTTTTGACCATGTACTTATTCTATCTAAATCGCACTGCAGAACTGACCTATTGACCAGCGGGTTGTTGTAGAATTTCGAGTCGTCCGCAAACATACTTTTGGGAGAATGGATGCATTCGATAAGGTCTGCAATGTAGACAAGAAAAAGAATTGGCCCCAAGACAGATCCCTGAGGTACACCGCTCAGTACTGAGTGAGGAGCTGATAACGAATCACCGACTCGTACCTGAAAAGTACGGCCTGTTAAGAAGTCTTTTATCCAGTTGAGTAAATTGCCTCGAACACCATAGTTTTCAAGCTTCAAAAGTAGTCTCTGTATGGGCACCCGGTCAAAAGCTTTCTCGAAGTCTAGGTAGATGACATCAGTTGGAGTCCGCGAGTCCCATGACCTAGTCTAATCATCCAAACTCATTAGCAAATTTGAAACTACTGATCTTCCTGGAACGAAACCATGCTGACAATTTGGAATTACAGAGTTGGACAGCAAAAATTCAGTAGGCTCATTTGCCACAATTTTCTCCATGCACTTACAGATGACCGAAGTAAGGCTGATCGGTCTGTAATTACTAGCTGCAAGTTTATCTCCTTTTTTATATATAGGCACAATTGATTAACGTTTACAAACATACTTTTTACGTTTGTCCCCTAGACCATTTTGATGTGTGTACATAAGATAATACCATTAACGAATTACAAAGAAGATGGGAAAATCATGAAGAGAAGGGCAGTGCACGAAAACGTTAATTCCAAACATAAAGGCATGGAAGGGAAGAAAACGTTGTGAGGTAAACTATCATCTCATACAAATGCTAATAAGCGGACATAGGCAATTTAAGTACTACTTGAAGAGATTTAAAGAAACTGAAACAGACGGGTGCTGATACTGCAATTAAAGGGACGACGCAGAGCACACGTTTTTGCAGATGTAGTAGATGGGACAAACAAATTAAAATAGAAATAGTTACAATATTAACCCCAGAAAATATAGTGACGATGATACTCCGAAATAAAAGAAACTGGGATAAATCAAATGACGTGGTAACGAAAATACTAAAAACAAAGGAACAAGAAGCAAAGGCAGTACAGGGTTGACAAGGGGGAAGTGTTAGTCTTAATTTTAAATATTCTTGGGTCTTTATAAACACGACGTGAGCGTATGTAAATATAAATTTAGCTACAAATATAAGTACACAATTGTAAACCCCACATTGAAGAAATGGCACTGCGGTTCCGGAGTTGGGTGGTGTCAGAGAGCCATTTGCACAGTTAGCCCAAAAGGCGCCGCCAACGTCTATAAAGTCTTGGGTGGCTTAGGTTAGTCTAGGCGAAATTAGGTTAGGATGGGTTAAATTGAGTTGGGCCAAGGTAGGTTAGGTTAAGATAGGTTGGTTAGAGTAGAGTAGATTACAAGATGTCAAACTCAAAATAACTGTTTTTTCAGTATTTTTTTAACTTTTCCCTAATATTGTATTTAATTTTTATTATTTTCGATGTTTCTCCACAATATTTGCATCCAGTTAAAAATAATCCAATAATATCTGAATTAGAAGAATAAGAAGCCGCGTAGCGCAGTTCGGAAAGCGCTAGGCTTCTCGGTTCGAATCCCGCGGGGGTCGGAATTTCTCCGCAGCCTTGGCGGTTGGAATCGGGCTCGGTGAGACCATTCACAGTTGGGCATCAAATTAACTGTGCTCTACTCGGAACCACAGACCTTAGAGATCGAGTAAGAAGGTCCACACATCACGAAGACACACACTGCACACAATGGTTGCTGCGCAAGCACATAAGACGTGCTCCAACTCTGTAACCCGAATCCGGGGCAAGTTGAGCATTGTACCGCCAGTTGCTAGCGTACAAAGCACCAGCATCTACACCGCAAGGTAAATGAGGTTACAAATAATACATACATCCATACAATATCTGAATTAAGAAGCAAAAGAAGAAAAGTTAATCTCCTAAGGTTAAATTAAATTTGTTGAGGAACTTACAGTCGCTAGGACTATCAGTTTAATACAAACCCTTATACTAATCCTATATTTGACCTACTCTTTATTTTAGTGTGGTAATAGGTAATCTCTGTAGATTTAAGCTTTAAAATGGTGTAGGCCGTGTGCCCAGACTGTGTAAATTAATCTCACCATAAGTGTTACTAAGCCACCAACCACCTTGTTTCTATGCATCTTAAAATTTTAATTAAGCGAAAGGTTAAGTCGGATCTAATTTGATCAGCTCTATCTTTCATTCTGCATTTAAATTACGTCATTTTGATAATTCTAATTAGGCGTCTGTTTACCCATATCTATGACTCGTGTCTGGCATATCGTCGGAGGATGCGGTCATCATTAATTCATGACTTTCCCACAGCACATTCAAATCAAAGCGTAGGCCTAATGGCGGCACGAATTAGGGGCGAAAGCGCCCACGTGCCCAAAGTGGTGCCCAAGGCCAGGAAATTAAACCTGGATGCACGCAATAACTGTTTTCGAGCGACTTTCTGGGCAACGCCCAACAATTAAACCGCACGTAGATTCAAAATATTTACCGGTTGGATGTGCAAAAGCTGGCAATGGCCCAAATTTTAGCCTGCGCGGGATTTAGCGCGGATGTGGCGTCCTTCTTTCCTAATTACGCTTAAGGAAGGTTAGGATAAGTCGCGAGCTGCAACTTTATTATCTTATCGCTGTCGTCGTTATCATAAATGTCGAGTGGAATGCCAGGCCAGACTGTATGGCTACCGGCCGACCAATGCGAAAAGTGAACGCAGTAGGTCAATGTAACGTAAAATTCCAGTTCGATTATGCATTTTTAATGACGCAATGTTTAATTTTGTCATGAACCGAACAAGTGCAGGGAGTGAAAATGTCCAGGGTTGCTCTTGTGGAGATTCTATCGAATGCAAATCTTGTCATATGCTACAGCGGCCAAGTCGTCATTTTTCATTTATTAATACTCGAATGAAGCATCTTCTTCTGATAAACGGGATGGAAAAGAATATTTACGAAATTGTTGGCAACTGTATAACTTCTTAAAATATAGCGTGGCCCGGTTATAAAGAATATCATCGTTGAAAATAGTCAAATCTATTCTTATTTGTCATCATCATTGCAGGTGACCGATTTTCACATTACGAGCTGCGGGTATTTGGATCGGTAAAGTCGTAACAGTTTCTTGTAATTTATTACTTTGATTTGCTCGAGCCAACCCTGTATTCAGGTTCACTTGCCAGGACTTCGAGTAATGTACAACATACACGCTAAATATGAACGTTCTTTTTATTTATAGCATAACCCTTCTGACATGGCACTTTCTCACCTACGCCAATCACCCTTCGAAAGCCAAGCCAGCTCACACGAACCCGCAGGTGACAACAAAAATAGGCGATTTTTTATCTATCGTAATTAGAGATTAAGTAACGACTTATTTAAAACTGGACCCCGGCTAAAGCTATTGGCAATGATCATTTTCATCAGTTTGTTTTGCCGTTCGATCTACAACGACTCGTTCCTTTTAATATTTTAATGCATCGCTCAATTTGCTAATTTGCAATTATGACACATTCGAATCTCGGGCCAAAAGTCGCGAACGCGTGTGAAATGGTCGAAATGGACTTACGTAACGATTTATACGCGTTTTTTTAGTTAGTTCCGGACGCAGAATGGGGTTGTTGTTGTCTATTTTCGTAATCTATGTCAGTGTTGTAGAATTCTTGGACGTTTACTCGAATTTTCGATTAAGATTGCAACCTGCTGCACCTAAAGATGTATCCCCGCTTATACGACGATACGAGGAGGGGCTTCATAAAGAACGCCGCAGAATTCTAAAAATACTTGATGAATATCGAAAACTTCAAGAGACAGAAGCGCAATCCCAAATAGAAAGGCCAAGCTCTTCGAGGGACCATACTTCGGTCATAATAACCCCTAGTTCAAGATCACCCTCTCCAACATTACCATTAAATCATGTGGACTGTGCCAGTTCTTCAAAAAATGCAACCATCTGCAATGACGCTGATATATATGAACAGTCTTTATCGTATTATCTAAATGGTAATCTATCGGACAGCAATGATGAAGAAAGGGATTCTCCTTCACCCCAGCCCATTCCAGCAGCTCCCAGAAATAGTATTTGCGATGAATTTCCCGAAACCTCGGCGGAGGATCAGGAATTTCCATCATCACCACCCCACTTGGAGTTGCAATCCGTGACCTTCGATAGCACGGATTTCTGGCCGAACAAGGTCCTCATCGAAAAGAAAAAGTCGAAAGGTAAGGAGGGCCGCGTCAAAGGATCGAAGAAGAGCGTGAAGTTTGGGCTGAGCGCCGAGGAACTCGAGCCGGAATGGTCGAGGGCGCCTTCGCCTATTTTTAAGCTGGTCAACAGCATGCCCGACCTGATTTACACGCCGCTAAAGAAATCGAAAGCCGTTAATTTCGAGTCGCTGCAGATCAGCGATCTAAGCCAACAATTAGTGGCCGAAGACTACTGGAGGCGCTCTCCTTCCCCTCTCCGGGAATACTTAAACTCCAGCCCTACTCCTGAAGACAGGGCGTGGGACATCAACAGGAAAACTGTTTCGTCAGACGAGGATGAGGAGAAGCCCTTCTATGGGTCTGAGTTTTTACAAGCTCTGGATGGAATTAAGCTACGACGACCTTCTTCCGACTTTTCCAACGATGAGTACGAACTGGCTGCGGATTCGTGGAATCCAAGCAAATGCACCGTGTCTTCGGATGAAGAAACCGAAGCTTTGACTTCGGTCGACGAAGAGTTCATGGACGCCTTAGATGGGCTAACTCTTACCAAGCTTGAGGAAAGAAAGCGCTCGTTTCGTTTTAAGAAAGGGCGAAGAAAGCGTAAACGGAACTGTGTAGAAAATGGAAGTTACCATAATGGGATCCCGCTGTCGCATTCAGAAACTGATACTGATACTGAGGGTGTAGAAGAGAGGGCAATAGTAAAGAACCAAACGCAACGTTTAACTGTGATGGACGATTTGGATGAGGGGTTATCGAGCAAAGACAGAAACACCGCCGATAAAGCATTCTGGGTAACAAGTTTGTCCTAAATTCTTAGCATTTTTGAGTTTTCAAGTCTCGTAGCGCAGACATATTTTAACCCTGACTTGTTCCGTTAGAGCTGGAGAACGATCGGTTACAGAAGTTTAAAATAGCGGGGCAACGTGCCAACTTTAAATAGTTTCCAATTTTCCAGAATCTTTCGTAGGGTGTTGCCGCAATTAATTGGCGCCTTCTAAATAAACTTTTGTTTGATTTGACTGCCAATTGCAATTTTATCGTCTATATTTCCTGGTGGCCTTTTAGCTCACGTCAAACACTCGCAATTTCAACTCAATTATAGAAAGTTATTTCAGCATTTTTTTGTAAAGTTTACGGCGATTCGACGTTAATTTTTACAAATTTGATAAATAAACTTTGCTTTTTTAAATAAATGAGAATATATTTTCCGGTATAGTTCCATGATATTTATACAGTGCGAGTGTAAAGTCTGGAACTATCGAAATAGAACTTTTATCAAATGTTTTTGAAAGAAATCCTCGAACACGTCAATTTTTATTTTAAAAAATACATATTTTACTGTAATTGTCACTTTTAGATTGTCTTTTGTTTTTGAGTTATGACGTTCGCGATCATTTTTTTAAATGGAAACCCCAAATTTTTATGATAAATTTTGACAGAGCATGAAATTCTAAGACCAAATACGCTAAAAAAGTATGATACTATATTTTGAAATTTTCGAGAAAATCGCTATTAAAGTATTAAAACAAAAATCGAATAAAAATCAAGTCGCCATGAAACAATGAGTTAGCCCTAAAATTATGACAGTTCTTCATAGTTTGTTTATCTGTTTTTGTTGTGTGCTCCTAATTAAATAAATAATAATACAATATTTGAGTGAAAAAGGACCAATTGAAATTTTAGTATTGAGGGGATCTGGTAACCGTACGATTTTCTCGAAAATTTCAAAATACAGTATCATACTTTTTTTAGAGTATTTGGTCTTAGAATTTCATGCTGTGTTCAAATTCATCATAAAAATTGAGGGTATCCATTTAAAAAAAGTATCGCTAACGTCATAACTCAAAAACAAAATACAATCTAAAAGTGACAATTACAGTAAAATATGTATTTTTTAAAATAAAAATTGACGTGTTCGAAGATTTCTTTCAAAAACATTTGATAAAAGTTCTATTTCGATAGTTCCAGACTTTACACTCGCACTGTATATTTACTTCTATTATTATACTTATTACGTTAACCCACTCAACCTTTAATGACAAAAAATCGTAACCATTCAATTAGCCAATATCGATCTTTCTTAAATATGAAAAAGATGTGACGTCGAAACGGACGCAGACGTTTATATGACGTTTGCTCTATGAACCTTAACCGATCGCTCTAGAGGTTACTATTTATTCGTTTGTCCGTTGATACGTGCATCAATAACCTATTTATAGTGGAATCGAAATCTATTTATAACATAAAATTACAAATTTTGCAGCTCACATTCATAAGTTTTAAATCGTTTCGCTATTTTAGCGAACTGGCCTCTACTCCAGAATTCAGATAGCGAAATTATTTTAATATGCTTGATATCTCAAGAGGTGAACTAATTTTTTAAAAGTAATGCCGTTTATTAATTTTATTATTAAATTCTGAAAGCAACCTTCGTTAGTCAGCTGTACATAGCCGATTCAAAAATATAAATAAAACTAGAAGCTTCAGTAAATAACAGGTAACATTTTTGAGTTATATTGATGGCATCGCGTGTTGTAGTACTGAAGGAAAACTTTAATACTCATTGGACGGATTTCTATTCTTGTAGTTATTTTACGTAGAAAATCGATATACTGGAATATTAAAAGAGCTGATATTTAATAAGACGAAACTTGCAATTGCCTAAAATGATCTAAGAAATTATGAAAACGGGGGTTTTGAAGTATGTGTTGTTGGGCATAAACGAAATTATTCAAATAGTACTTACTGTAGTAACACCTAAATATAACAGAATTCTAATTTAACCGATTTGAATTTAAAAACGGAAATTCCGCCGTACCCTATCAGGAGCATTTAAAGTTTTACCAAATTTGGTGCTTCCCCGTGTTTATATGCTATGTTGTATAACCGCTCCATAAATGTGAAACGTAAAGGTTGCTATTTTAGAAACTAGCACCCCATTTTTCCAATTAGTCTCTAGATTTAGATTGTATTGTAATAATGATAACAATTTTTTTGTTAGTACAAAATTGTTTAAACATGCTTTGTCCTGGAGTATGTGATTGTGTGTTAATTCTAACATTTTATGCAACCATTTCTTTCACAATCTCTTTGAATAGTGTTCTTACTCTCTTTCTGAAATTGCTTCTTGGAGTTTTGTTCAATGTTTAATGTTGATTTTGGTGCAGTAACTTTACGAACTAGCGCCCATGGTCACTTTAATAATAAAAACGAATTTTAATTTCTTATATAGTAGCTGAGTTATTGAATAAATGAAATATTTTTGTATACTCCATACTTGTAAAAATTATGAGGGTTACTTATTCTCTATATAAATCCGTAAGCTAAGTAGCTTAGTGAGCTAAGTAGTGATCAAAGTCAAACATTCCATTACATCAGCCCTTGCTAGGTAATTTACAATAAAACTGTGCAGGAATAATATTCCCGTTCTAGGCCGGGAATTTTTTTCAAAATATTCCCGTTTTCCTGATTTTTTTAATTATTCTGGTACGATTGGTGGAAAAATAGTATGTGTATCTAGGACGAAAAGCGTAACATTCCCAGACTCCTGTGTTGTTGGGCTCTGCATTCGCCTCGCCCAACAATATTCACAGTTGTCCGCGAATGTTACGCTTTTCGTCCTAGATACACAATGTACTATTTCTTCTGAATTAAATTACAAAATTGTAGAAAAAATTGTTTTTTTTATAAAAAGGGGATCAAGATGGGAATTGGAGACAAAAGCAGTCATGACATCAATTTCAAATTTTAGCACAATGGAAATAGGTATATTAATATTTCTCTGTAAGCATCTGCAAAGTATTTTTTTAAAGCTTAAGACGACGATGACCACCAACTTGATAGAAAAATATATCGAAAAATACTGAAATATGAATTAAGATGAGATTTGTGTTATTATAGATGGGAATAGGAAAGGTGGGGATGAAGTAACGTGGAAGAAGAGCTTTTGAGCCTAATGGTTCTGGATTAACCAAAAAGCGAACATCACGATTAGTGTTTGCAGAAATAAAAGCTATAAAATGAAGCATATTATAAATACAATGATTGTACTACGAATATATTATGCATGTATATAAAATAAGTAAGTTAGGTATGTGCAAGAAAATATAAAATTGAAGGTCGCCCCTTTGAGTGCTTGATACTTTTAACATGAACGTAAACAAACTTGTTTTTATGTATAAAAAAACGTTCACATATTTTTAAATATAGAACAGAGTTTCAAATATTACATAGAAATAATGACCATTTGTAGAAATTTGTTAAAGAAGAACAAAATTGTGTAGTGACTTACTAGCATCTGGTAGTATCCTACAGTAAAGAGGCTCTGGTTCGGTTCAGTTTTTAAAACAAAACCTAATGCAATCGTCATTAACTGAGATCTGTTACCAGGTTCTAATGAAATTATCAGTAAATCACAATAAGAATCGAAGGACTATAAACTGTATAAAAGCGTAAGCGTGTTTTAATTTCTCAAGTGCGTAGTTTCTTTCTTACTAAAAGGAATATCTATCTGAAATTGACGATCATAATACAGGATGGGTCTTATGTAGTGGCCGTAACTATTAAAAAAAATTTCTACATATATCCTAAAGTCGTTTCTGCTACGCTGCGCTTCGCCTGGCAAATACAAACAATGTACCACTCCTAATACAACAATATACTACTGTTTTTGAGATACAGTATCTTCATATAGGCAGCAATCATTTATACCCTGCGTTCTAGATTGCATTATTGCTGTGTAATACTTCGAAGATGGTATATAACGTAGTGTATGTAGTAATGTAGCTCAATGGTAGTCTCAGTAGGCTTTTGAACTGAAAAATCGGGTAGGATTCCCTCTGGTATTAACGATCACAAAAATCTAGTCCCGAACCTATTCCGATTCCCCAATCCGGCAATCCGTAGGGTCTCAATACCAAGACCTTTTCAAATACGAGAGGCCGATGCCCTGCATAGGGAATGTAATAACAGTTTTTCATTATTGCATTTGCATTATTGTTGTTTTTGTAGTTTTTAAAAAACATAAAAATCGAGGAATCAAAATGGTATAACACGTCGGTACAAAACCAATGCGGTACTGCAAACAAATTTTGAAGGAGTGACGATCAGATACATTGTGGAAGAAATATCACGCTGTAGATTTCATCTACAGTACTACGGCGTTGTATGGTTTGTTAATAAATATTCACGTCCTGAATTTCAGATCAATATCTAAATGAGCCGACAAGATCAAAATAAGTTTTCATTCAAACATTTAAATTGCAACGTTCTGTAACTTGAAAATTAAAGGTTTTGCGATATATGTTGATATTAATGTTCATAAATGTTCATAAATACAACTACACTACTTGGGAAACACCCTGTATCTCGACGTTTTGCAGAAGAATGGAATTTTACTTTTAGAACACGAAGTTTTAGTAAAAATATTATATTTTAACTAATGGCATTGAGAAATAATAGTTGCAAACTGTGGGTGTTTTTTTCAAAAGTGGCAAATGTTGCCCAACGAGTGAAACGAGTTGAAAAACACTAATATTGTAGCGTGTTGCATATAGGATTTTTTGCAATTCTGTAATTCTTTTAATCCGAATAACACATACTATTTTTTCTGCAACCAAGAAGTAGAAAAATTCTAAATTATTGAAACTTTTTGTTGACGTTTCACGTTTCTAATTTAAAAAGCATTGGGGCAAATGCATCCAAAAGCGACCAAGTAGAACCTACTTGTAGTTGATAAAAAGTAAAAGTACTTTTATTTACGATCGATTAATAAAATGCGTAAAGCAGGTCTTTTTCACCCGTGGGCGATAATTTTTTTTTGCCCGCCTAATAACGTCAGCGGGCGGTAAAACCCATTTACTCATTTTAGTTATTATATATGAACACGTATTAAGCCTTTGGTGCCTGAATTTCTTGTTTGTTGTAAAAAAACATCAGTTGAACAAAACAATTCCGTTCTTTTCTTAAAAACAAATTCACATTACATTTAGAGCAGGGATGAGCAACCCGCGGCCCGCCAAACTTTCTTGTGCGGCCCTTCAAAGATTCAAAAATTCCTACAGTGTCCCGCAGCCTCATTGTACCCTAGGCGTGTTAACTTAATTTTTGGAAATGATGCCGACATCATAGATAGGCACTGATACCATCATTTCCAAAAATTAACTCTTAGAAACCCAAAAATATGCCCAGCATTTACAAAAATTAATAACGGAATTTGAATCGCGATTTAAAATATTTAGATCAGAAGAAACCGTTCTTAGTTTTAACATATGTTCTTCACCAGTTAATACAGAAGTGGAAACAGTTCCGGATGAGTTAGAAATGGAATCAATAGATTTACAAAACGACACGGATTTGACATACATAAATTCTATCAAAATTACATGAATTTATAAAACTTCCTACGATTAGACGCACATGCAAAGCAAATAATGACACTTTTTGGAAGCACCTATGTTTGCGAACAATTATTTTCCGCAATAAAAATAATTAAAAGCCATCACCGATCGAGATTAAATGATGTACGGTTGGATGGCTGAGAGCGAGTTGCTGTGTCTGCAAATATGTATAGACCAATTGATGGCAAAGAAGCAATGTCAAAATACTCATTAAATAATCTTTTTCCATATATATTTTTCGCCGTTTTTTAATAGTAATTCTATTAATGAGTGTTTTATTTCTGTAATTTTTATACTAGATTTATTTTGTTAATACAGAGATAATTTAGTGTTTGTATTATCATAAGTTTCTTATATGCGGCCCGCACAACATTTCTAAATTTGTAGCTGGCTCATTGTAAAAAAGGTTGCTCATCCCTGATTTAGAGCATTTTATCATAGATATTTTTATTTACTACTACAGGCCAATGACCAATTTCATCAGTTCTAACTAACATCTTGAAATCCAGATGATCTTTTATTTTTTGTGTTGGCACTTCTGCCGTTTTACAAGATATTTCAAGCGTTGATTATCATGATATTGAAATAGTAGAAGAAACGCATTTATATTTTTTGAACGTGTGTATGGTAGTATGCTATCTGTACATCAAGAAGGTCGACACCTCCCATGAATTGGTTGTATATGTCAACAGCCAAAGGTTTTTCTATTGCTATCTTACTTTTTGTTTTTCTATCTTATCTGTCGGTTGAAGAAACAGGTTTAGCACTAGAAAAGGTTGTTGCTAGAGTAACTCCTATGTTATCAAACCTTTTGATTGCACGAATATTTACATTTTCAAATACAGTTTCTTTTTTTTTTCATGTACCCCTCTTTCTTGAAGTTTCCTATCTTTGTCGGTACTAAAGATACATCCTGAAAATCAATCAAGTCTAATAGTACCTCTTTTTTTTGTAGCTCAATAAATAAAAGTGGTGATTCAAACCAGTTATCAAAGTACAAAGAATAATCCATACGTTGTGGTATTACACTGGATAACTGGAGTAGAATGTTTGAGCTTGGTCCAATATCACGATGCTTTTTAGAGATTTTTACAAGGTGGCGCAAAAGTCCACTCGATTTCATAAGGCAGTAACTTCGTTTGTAAATAAAAAGAGTTGGTTCTGTTTGTTGATTATGTTTATTTAGACGTTTATTATTTTTCCATTAAGTCGCTAAGATAATATCGGTCAAGTGGACACCGCTAGAGTTGATGCACATTCCGGCTCGTTTTACAGCATTTTTCATGACTTTTCTCAAAATTTCTGGTGATAAATTCTTCACTTCTAGTCAGATGTTCTCCTTTTGGGGCCGCCAAGGTCTGTGGCTTGTTCGTATAGACCCGTGACCTCAGAATACCCCAAAGAAAGGAGTCTGGAACGGTCAAATTGGCCGATCTTAAGGGACAGTTCCAATATCCAAAACGAGAGATTAAGCGGCAGGGAAAAACTTGCTTCAGAATATCCACTGTCGCTCGTGATGTGTGTGCGGTTGCACTTTGTACGGAAACATCTTCAAGTATTTCACCAAAATTCCCTGTAAAGATCGTGTACTGATGCCCAATTGCGTAGCCCGTCGTCTGGTTGGTGTTTGAGGGTCCTCTGGGACATCTGCAGCCACAGGAGCGATATTCTCGACTGAACGGATACTCTGAAGCCGGCTACGTCTGCAACTGTCCCGTGTTGAGCCAGTCTCCTCGAGGCAAGCGATTAACCGCCACAGTGTTTGCCCAATTGGTCCCACACTACCAAGAAATCGACGACGAAATTCGCGTCGAGCCAAAACTGCTCACCAATTATTTGTCAACAACATTGACACAATAATTATTCCGCGTTCTTGAGGAATATAGCGATCCATGGTTTGTCTACGTGTATTCTGCTTCTCTTTACTTCACGAATGTCAAAGTCGCAATGACATAAGACGCCATTTGCAAAAATGAGAGCATCTTTCGATAGGGTGATTACTTTTGCGCCACCTGTTATTTCATGAATATGAACTGTACGATAAGCGCTGCTTGCTTTCATTACGGATGCATTTGTACCAGATCGAAGAGGCTCCTAGCTTTTGAGACAGTTCATAGACCGCCGCGGGGGTTGAGCGGCAAAAAGTAGGTCCAAAGATGAGGATATTTTAACATTCAATGGGAGGCATTTCAATGTAAGCTCAAGTCACAACCAGCCTCAATCTGGGCTGACCTCTTGGATAACGCGCGTGTTTTGAGTTTATGTTCAATTTTTGCACGTACGCCGACTATCAAATTCAGATGAGGCAAGGTCGCGTCCGGGAGCATATCCGGAACGAAATGGGACAAGTCGCCGCCGCCAACTTGCCGCTGCCAACTCGCCGCGGCCACCTCGCCGCCAGCCTACTCGCCGCTGCAATACAAACATCAAGATTTACGGCACAACAACATTAAACAACCATCAATTATAAATTACAAAGAAAAAGTTTTATGTTTATCCAAATATCGAGAGATCCAAAAAAACTGTTCCTCAGCGGGCTGTGGAAATTCAACGTATGAATAATATGTTGGTGGCACTGTACGTCAATGTCAAATTAGAGGTTAGCAGGTTAGGATTTGCGTCATTTTGTGTCATAACTGACGGGAAACCTAACCTGATAACCTCGAATTTGACATTGACGTACAGTGTCACCAACATATTTATTCATACGGTGAATTTCCACAGCCCGCTGAGGAACAGTTTTTTTTTTTGGATCTCTCGATACTACCAACTATTATCTTGTGCAAGCGTAACTTTTTGTCGTGACGAGTTGGTACAGCGGCGAGTAGTCTGGCGGCGACTCGGCTGCGGCAAGTTGTCCTAGTCCTAGACCATATGCGGAAGGCCGTTAGTAGAGAGTGGAATTTTCTCAAAATAACTTCATTACTTTGCTATATATGTTCTATTTAATTAAACTTATCATTTACTGGTAAAATGTCGCACATCTTGAACTAACATTCGTCATATACGCATGCATCTATGTATCCCAAACACGTTTTTTTGGCCGAATTATGCATTTAAACGTAAATTGAAAGAGAAATATTCGATTCAATTCATCATACTAGATTAGCCTGAAAAGTTTGGTAATTTTTTTTCATCTGTGCTAATTTTTGACAGTTCATATCTATCAATAGTGACACGGTCCTATCCTTGAAGTCGTTGGCTACTTAATTTTCTATAGCAGTTAATGTAGAGATTTGAAAAATCTCAGGAAGTTATTTTTCTCTCTACAGTCGTAGCCTCAAAAACGAGGCGTCGTGACACCTTAATGTTGCACTGGTCATTGTTTAATTCTGTGGCGCCATGCAGTTCTATCTTCAGCTGCGTGCATGGATTGATGTAGCGTGAGGCCAGTTTTTCGGCAGATTTGGTCTGCCCACCTCATAGGCGATCTTCCTCTTCGTCTTTTCCCATTTACATCATCTTGTACTACCAGACGCTCTAAATTGTCATCGTTTCTTCGTGAAATATGCCCAAAGAAAGACAATATTCTATTTTCTACAGTGGTAGACAGTCGCTCTTGTATATCTAGTTCTTCGAGTATCGATACATTAGTTCTTCTAGCTGTCCATGGTATCCTCAGTATTCGTCTCCAAATATACATTTCTAGGGCGTCAATTTTTCGTTTATCTTTTTCCCTAACGATCCATGTTTCCGATGCGTAGAGGAAAATTGGGTGGATTAAAGCTTTTACCAGTCGTACCTTGTAGGGTTTCCAAGTCCCGGGACCAAAAGTGTTTTCGGGACTTACGAGTTAAATTTCAAGTCCCGGGACTAGTCCCGAATATCCCGAAAATGGTCCCGAAAGGGAAATAGTGTTCAGGTGAAATTTCCGAATGCAATTTCCAAAGAAAAACAAGTGTTTTAAGTTAAATAAAATATTTCTGTGTTGATAATCTGCATTGGGTCTATAACTTCATTGATTTCTTCTGGTACTAAAAATGTCTGTCGCTCTACATCTTTTGCTTTTGTTTGAACTACAATATGCTTGTGTAATCCTTTCGTCAAGCTGCCTCTGATTATGATAATTTTATAGGAACAAACTTTACATTTTGCTAATTGTTTATATGTTCAGTATATAAAATTTGTGCTATATTGACTTCAAATCGTCATTTTTTAATGTAGAATGAAGGTAGGTTGCAAATCGGAATTCATTCTAATTGTAACGCTTTAGCAGACAAATAACGAACACATTTAAAACCCAAAAATATAGGTATATTATTCAGCTTCTTCGCACATAGTTTTGAAAGTCTACAAATGTACTTACCTTACTGTTACTAAACAGGCACACAACTACGTGTAAAATATATCTAAATACAACAAAAGAAACAGACAAATACATAAATAGAAGAAGATATGCAAATGTGGCTAAAACAACACACATGTTTAATTCTAACCTACCGAAAACAATACATCTCCTGCCTAAGCAAAACGCAAATATGCAGAATGTGCAAGAGGTATGAGTAATACGCCGGTGAATACCCGTCCTAATTCTCTGATATCGAGTATACGCACGCATGTTGACATGGTCCCGGGACTTCGCCTGGGCTGGCTGTGGTCCCGGGACTCGGTTTTTGTGATAGAATCCCGGAACTGTCCCGGGACCGGATCCCGGGACTGGAAACCCTAGTACCTTGGTTCTCTTACTAATATGGTTATCTTTTCATATCTTAAGCAGTTTCCTGGTTGCAATTTTAGCCATTTCAGCTCTTCGTTGTATTTCTTTAGTAGTGTCTCCGGTGTTTGTTAATAACGATCCCAGATAAACAAATTGTGGTACTACGTCATATTCTCCAATTTTATTGATATCTGGATTATTTTCATTAGCACGGTCGACTATCATAATTTTTGTTTTCTTCTTATTGATGGATAATCCAATACGATTGCTTTCATGTTCCAGATTTGTTAGCAGCCCGAGCAGTTCTTCTGCATTGTTGGCGAAAATAGTAGTATCATCTGCGTATCGCAGATTCGTTATCTTATTTCCACCTATAGTTACCCCACCTTCCCAATTATCCAGAGTCTTGCGCATTGCATATTCGGCATAGATGTTAAATAGTTGTGGAGACAATATGCATCCCTGTCTCGTTCCCGATTTAGTTTTAAAATTATTGGACAGATGATTATCGATTCTTACTTTTGATTGACTTTGTGTGTATAGCTGTGATATTAGCTGAATTAAGGGTCTGGGCACTCCCATGTCCAGCAGAACTTCCCACAATTTGTGCCAATTAATAGAGTCGAAAGCCTTCGAGTAGTCAATGAAACACATATAAATAGGAGTGTAAAATGCTCGTGATTTCTCAATCATTTGTCTAATATTCAATATGAGTTCACGCGTCCCTCTTCCTCTAACAAATCCGGGTTGTTCTTGAGGTATTTGTGTTGCTAGGAAGTTTTTTAGGCGTTCATTTATTACGTGGAGTAACACTTTACTAGTATGCGAGATTAAGGCTAGCAAGCGATAATTTTCGCATTTTCTCGTAGACCCCCCTATGCAGTGGGATATATATTGATTGTGTCCAATCATCAGGCCATTCAGCAGTTGTCCAAATTTTATTACATATAGAGTGCATTATATTTACAGTTATTTTTACACTGATACAAATTATACTTACCGATAAATTTGAGAAATATTTCTTCTTTTAATATTTTTAAATTAAAAATTAAAAAATGGATTAAGAGTAAAGCCTTGGATTACTATGCTTGCCTAAGTAGGACCATTCATTAGATTTTAAGAATAGATTTTTAAGTTAATTTCAATTATAATCAAATGAAATATGAATGCGAGGATTAATTCAATTCAATTTAATTTATAAAATTTATTATATTACTTTGTCAAAATGAATATAAACTGGCCACACACAAGTTATCTTTTGTGGTCAGTATCATTTTAATGTATTTACATTTGCATATATGTATACTTATCTGAATAAATTCCTTTATCTATCAAAAAAAAAAAAATTGGCAGCAAATTGTAGTTTACTTTTAATATTAAACTATATATATATATTCCTTGTATAAAGTAGCCAGAACAAAGATTTCGTTGACTGGCTGCCAGTTGTGCTAGCTCATTTAGCGCTATCCAGGGTGCACGTGTAGCCTAGCTTTGCTACGGACGCGAACTAGCCTTACACCCCTATATATATATTAAACTACAGTATATTGAAAACCCTAAACAGATTACAAGTAACAAAGTTTCTAAAAGTTTTTGTTTAATCTTTTTCTTTTTCTGACCTTTTCCTTCCCCAGATTGGCCGTTTTTAGATTGCATTATATTTTATCGTCCCAGTCACATTCTCTCGATAGTTTTATTTTTTTTATCTTTGCTTTAGTTTGCGTATGCATCTTTCTTATCTTATCTCATCTCCTTTTTGGGCATTGGTCATATTTGTGCACAATGCATTGTTCTGCTCTTTATGATGCTTTTAAACAAGTTTCGTTTAACTTTGGTGATGCTTTCCAGATAGTCCAATGTGGTAATGTGGTGTTTTTATGAATCTTCATACTTTTATACTCTTACTATTTTCTACATTATTACGTCATCTCTTCTTTTATTAACAATGTGTTGTCACTGTACCTGTAGGTGATTTGTTCTTTCTCAGGACAAGGTGTGTAACAGGAAGAATAAACGATTTTCTTTCGTTTTAAAATAATTATTTACTTTTTATTTGTATTTCTTTTAACCTGAACCATTAAAAAAACTTTGAATTTTAAGAATGATTCATTAACAATTAAATGTCTTTTGCTATTTAAAGTGCTTTAAAAATGCAAAAAAATATCAATTTATTTTAGAATACTACTACAGGATTAGGTACTTCGTGTACATACTACTTCTGAACACGTTTCACTCCGTGGATTTAAGGCAAGTTTTGACACCCCGCCCATCGTTTTGTCGGCTTGTTCTCCAAGATATTAATCAAATTTAGGCAAATTTACTCATTTCGCTAAAAATACCCAGGCACTTAATCGTTGCTTAACGTTCTCTGTAATTGGCGAGCACGGCCAAGAGCATTTTGATTCCATTTTAGACAAATTCCCGAAGTTGCACGTTATTGACGAAGAGAACGTGTCACTGCGAGTTCAAGCTTCGAATGTACTCTGGTTTATTCACGCTGCGAGGTGGATGGAGGTTGAGGATCTCTCGGCGGGCTTGCGAAAATTTGGTGTATTTTCGCCGATATTGTCGGGACCCACCTCAAATTCAAACGCTAGAACATATTGCACGCGGCACCACGTTCCATATCATTTGCTAAAAATACCCCCGGGATGCTTTGCTCTTTTACCCATCTGACACAATTCAGTCTTGGTCTGGAGTTTGAACAGTTTGTGTCAAAATGGGAGACGTCGACGTTCAGTCCAACTTCACCATCACCGAGAAGAAAACGCGCAAAGTTAAGAAAACCACCAAAAGGCGCGAAAGCGGCGAACGCGGGGATGTTAACATCACGGAAATCGAGCGCACCAATGGAACCAGGGGGTACGTGTCGCAGAAGGGCCTCGCGATGGAACCGGGTTGTCTTAATCACAATTTTTTTTCGGAACTTTCGGTGTGATGTGGTTTGTTACCGTTTTAGGAAAACCATGTTAAATTTTCTGTTTTTAACGAAACTCTATTTCTTGAACCACCCTGTCGATGGTTTAGGCCTTTTGCTGACACGTATCCCGACTACATGAAAGGTAGCTACAATGAGTTTTGAATGTGATATGTCGTGCTGGAACGTTTTTAATTTCTAACAGTGCAGTTAAATAAAGCACCAGTCCCATTGTTAGTGACAGTGACTGTGATTGTATTGTGCACATGGGATAATCGCTCAGCACTCCGTCTAATTGCACTAATTGATACAAATCTAATATGTTTATTATATTAACTTCTGGCTCGTACAGTATGTACAACAACATATTTGCATTTTGGACGTCGTCCAATCCGAAGGAAATTTACTAATGTTCTCACGATTTCGCAATGAATATTAATTAAATCGACGGCTTGCAATCGCTCGTTTTGCTTCATAATTTTATGACACCCCTCGCCATTGCGCTATTTTCTAACAGAATTTTATTCTTCCAGCTTATTTTTAGTGGCGAGTACACCAAGGCCATGAACAAGGACTGGCATGGACAGCACTTCTGTTGTTGGCAATGCGACGAGAGCCTAACCGGCCAGAGGTACGTTCTTCGCGACGAACACCCCTATTGCGTTTCCTGCTACGAATCCGTCTTCGCGAACAGCTGCGAGAAGTGCAGTAGGACTATCGGCATTGACTCTAAGGTAAGCGCTTCTTCCAGATCAGGTGTGGCTTGAAAGTAGAACCAAAAAAGTGCAATATGAAAAAGCAACTTATTCGTATAAATTTCGAACTTGACCATCATCAGGTTTCGTTTACATTCTTTGAAATTCCAACCTTAGAAGAACTTCCACAAGTGGGAGTTTAGTGGATTTTAGGGGGTGGGGGGGTTAGGTTAAATGTTCAGGTTACTGAACTTCATCAATGTTGAGAGGCATATCATCGGTTCTAAGATTGGTGTTCTTTTCACAAATCTTCAAACGGTGCAAACAATGATGAATTATTACTTGTAGCCATGTTCCCTGCTTATTCATTTTTTATTTGCATCCTAATGCCGCGTTTTGTGTGTTTTTCGTCTTGTTGAGGGGGGGGGGGGTTGAGAAAACGTGATTTCAATTAATAGTTTTTTCGGAAAGTGTAACTGAAAGAGCACTTCTGTTTGTATTTCTAACAGTTTGTGTGAAATTTTAGTACGTTAATGGAAAAATAGTTTTTGGGATTAAATGTTTTAACAAAAGGGAAATGATAAATGAAGATTTCATTTCCAAGGTGTTTTTTTCTGTTTGTTCTAAATTTAGGGCAAGAGAGAAAATGGATTTCGAATTTTCGAAATCACTTGCAACTGTAATAAGAGTATCTTGTTTGTACTACATTCATAAACCACACTCGCTTGTTTTCTTGACAAAATTCGGGTGCTCCTTGTTTCAATCGAAATTTGGGAATGAATCGATATCGCATTTCAAACTCTGTCTAATTTAACTAAGCCCAAACAAAATTATATTCTCGAATTCCAAAAATCGTTTGATACCCTCTGTATATAAAAGCAACTCTAACTAATTTCTATTAATTAAATATACAGGGTGCCCGAACAGTATTCTTGTTATATGCTATACCTCATTAAGTATCTATTTCATCACAAAGTATTTCAAATACAAGCAGATTAGTAGTGAATTTCCCATCACATAGCGATACTGAATTGTTATTATTTTTCAAAATCAAAAGCTCAGCAAATGCAAATAACGCTTAATATAAATTTGCATCACTTTTTCGTGTTTTTCTTAAAATGTACTTCACTTGTTATTTAAAAAAATCAAAGGTCATATGTTGTGCTTTTATTTAAAAAAATAAGAATGGTAAACAAAATACTAAACAATTCTTAATTGGAATATTTTTCGATAAAAAAGATATTTTGTTACCATGTTAAATTCATGGGGAACGTTACTCTTAATTCACATTTATTGATTTAAAAACTTCCAGGGGAGTACTATATAGTATAAAATACTCGATATTTAAAAAATAGGTTGTTCAAAAGCAATTTTTATAAATTCTCCTATTCTTATATCGCATTTTAATTTTTGTCTAGTTTAAATAAGGCCGAACAAAATATTCTCGAATTCCAAAAGTTATGTGGTACCATATAAAAGAAACTACACCTGGTTTCTATTTTAAATATACAAGGTGCCCAAAAGGTATGGAATATGCTTTATATCCGAGTATCCATTTGATCAAAAAGTATTTGGTATTGATTTCATTGTCACGTATACAATAGGATGACCGAAAAGTATGGAAAATGCTATACAGCGTGGAAATAAAGTAACGGATAAATTCATTAACCTTGTTAATATTAATTTTTATGAAAAGATCTTGAAGAGGTATAGCGATTTAATTGTAGGACATATACTACAACCACCTTTATGTTGCTACGTCATTTGTTTTAAAAGTTATGACGTCATCGACTTTGTTTTTAAATGACAACCTGTATTTTTTATTATTAATTTTGGTAGTATGTACTTTTTATGTTGTTTTCAATGATATAAAATTGTCTGTTACATTTGAAAAAATCGAGAAAAATGGTCTTAAAGTTTAAATATTAAAAACCAATGAAATGAGCAATATAAATCTAGTTACCTACGTTTGGCGGGAAGTCATTAACGTTACATTGGTTTTTATTGAAATTTAAAAAAACAATTGAAAAATACAACTAGAACTCCATTCAAAGTTAATCCACCGGTAACTTGATTTATTTCGCTCATTTCATTGGTTTTTAATATTTAAACTTTTAAGGCC
Organism: Agriotes lineatus; assembly: GCA_940337035.1. Classification (NCBI taxonomy): domain Eukaryota; kingdom Metazoa; phylum Arthropoda; class Insecta; order Coleoptera; family Elateridae; genus Agriotes; species Agriotes lineatus. Next base: position 81,260 of record CALNHX010004012.1, on the reverse strand, counting down.
ATTTTTATCGATTTTTTTTCAGATGTAACATATGAAAAATGTTATATCATTGGAAACAACATAAAAAGTACTACTAAAATAAAAAATAAAAAATACAGGTTGTAATTTCAAAAAAAAAGTCGATGAATTTATCCGTTACTTTATTTCCACACTGTATGTCTAGGTAAATACCTTTTTTATCGAAAAATATTTCGAATGCAAATAGGTTAGTAGTATTTAGTTTTCAATCACATGGCGATATTCAATTGTTATTTTTTGAAAATTAAAAGCTCAACATGGAGATAAGCGAAAGAAAACCAGATACCAAACTCTTATTTGAAATATTTTTCGATAATAAATAGATGTACTAAGACATACATAGCATATTCCATACTTTTCGGTCACCCTATATGTATGATAATTAAATCATTACTAAATGGCACCGTATATGCAGTTCGTTTCACTTCTCATATTCAGACTTTTTTAAATTTTTATTTTCTTTAAATATTTTCTGATTAATTATGCTAACCTTAAAAGTGATTATTTTCATAACGTTTAAATAATTTTGCTGCAAACCAGTAGCCATGGGTGATCAACAATTAATTCTCAAAATTGAAATAACATAGTACGCCTATTGTTATCAAAGAATATAATTACCAAAAGTTGCTCAGTCACAAAAATAGTCCAAATTTCGATCGAAAAATTATGTATAATTTTCACCTCTAAACACACAGTTTCTAAAGTATGATCAAAAATAATTTGTATCTAGTATGGCTATGGCATAGTTCCTAATTTATGAAAGCAACTGCGTTTATACTGAAATGTCAAACTAGACATTTGATTTTTAGGAACTATTCCATAGCCGTACTAGATGAAAATTAGTTTTGACCATACTTTTCAGGAGTGGTTACACGTATTCCACGAATTGGAATTATTTTACTTGTTATTTAAATTTGTAGGACACTTAATTGGTAGTTCATAAAGTTAATAGATAGTTCTTTTTTGTAACTTTTGCGTGGTACTATTTATAAGACAATAATGGATTTTTAGCATTTACATTATAATATTATAAATTATTAAAAATTAATTAAAATTGAAAAAATATTGAATTTGAAATATTTTGCGATTTTAAGCAACTTTTTTCGATAAAGTTAGGCCTACTATGTTTTTTAAATGTTGTGCATTTATTTCTGATTGCAGTAGGCTACCGATTTGCAGTAAAATTATTTTAAAAATAGAAAAAGTAACCCGTTTTTAACGATAGTATATTTCACCAAAAGTGGAAATTAATTAGAAAATAAATAAGAAAGATACAGGAATGTGAAGGTGAGACACACTGTATATAGATCACATTTTTTTGTTCACGGGAAACTGAGTTAGTTTGTGTTCAATTGATATTTTTGTATCGTTATTGAACCGACTTGAACTGGAATGTGAGCAACATGAGTTTACAGTATTGTTAGTTTGTCTTCTTTTTTTAATCTCTTTTGTTTTCATGTTATGTAAATAATATGGTATCTTAAAACTAATCAGAAAAAGTACATGATAGGAATTAACTTTCCTGACATTAAAATAAATATCCAAAAGAAGACTGGATACGCCCGTAATTATTTTTTTAATTAGTTTAGTATGAAAAACAAACTAAATGTACTTATATAAAAGTTGTTAAAACAAAAAATAAACAAAGGTTGGGTGTGGACATACAATCTGCCAATTGCGTTACAAATTGCTTTTAATTACACTAATAACAATAATTATTCATTGTATTACAGTGGCGTATATAAGGGGTGGGGTGGGGATTTTTCAAATGGGAAATAATATGGCCAATATATTACGCAAGTCGTAGGTACCGTGCTAATTGATTATCCCTGATGGTTGAACATTTTTCACCTTTGCATTTTTTTAGTACAACTATTTTGTTGAGAATTAACGTTTCGTTTCGATTATATTTAAAAAAAAATTGAGACTAGTTAATTTTTGGCGATAAAATATTGTTAAGCAAATCTATTACTTTCCATTTCAGAACATTTTACCTTGAAAAATTCACAATTTTCGCCTGTATCACATTTGCCACTGTTGTATCCGTTAAAAACTCTGATGTTTTATTTAAACACACCGTATTTTCTAACGGGGAAAAAAGGTTAAATATTTTTAATAAATGAGAAAGAGTGGAATTACGGACCAACCTCATGAGAAACCGATGAACCGATTGTATTATTCATCAACTATGAATGCAAAATAACATTCTGAAGGAACCGTTACGTTCTTACTCGAAGGAGTAATCAAAGATGGTATGTCGGGATATTATCTAATGACTCACCACCACTAAGCCGAATATTTAATTTCTAAGAAGTTACAACCATAAAAGAGGCCAATTGAACTCGTGTACTCCAACGCAAACTATTATAAGAAAAACATCTCGGACTTATTTTTTAAATTACAAATCTAATTGTTTGGTCCTGGGAATCTTAAAATAATCAACAGAGCTTCCTGGATTTGCCCGAAATAAGTATATTTACGTATTTACGTAGAGCGAACTGTCTGCAATTTTAGAGTTTCTAGAAATAAATTTAAGTGCTTGTAAACAACTCCTTGCAGATGGCAAAGCACATTTTTAATGTTTTTTTGGTACCTGATGTGAAATTATTGAAACTACATTGACACTGTTTTGGGCGACCAAATTTCAAGGAGATTTCCTTATAATGCATACCGGCCGTGCAAAACATTCATTATGATTTCATGCATACGCATCCCTGAAAATTCCATATGCGTATTGACACAATATACCCCATTTGGCTCAGGTGACATAACTAGATGATTCAGATAAGGATGTTTCGAATTAAACGAGCGTGGGGCGTCCAGAATTCTAAGTAGGAGCGAAGTTGCATTAGGACAAAAGTGATGTTTGGGGATCGGACGTGATCTACAGGTGTGTTTCTTTTCAGGATTTGTCGTACAAGGACAAGCATTGGCACGAAGCCTGCTTCCTGTGTGCAACCTGCGGCGATTCTCTGGTGGACAAGCAATTCGGCTCCAAAGGTGACCGAATTTACTGTGGGCGCTGCTACGATGAGCAATTTGCTTCCCGTTGCGATGGTTGCGGCCAAATCTTCAGAGCCGGTGAGTGTCTGACTTTTGCAGGTGGCCCCTCAATCGCGTTGCTCATGTTTATTTATAAACAAAATTAAATAGCGAGAGCGCAAAAGACAACACACTCGTTAGAAGGTTTAATAAATCACGTTTACAGCTAGAGTACATTTTAGGTGTGATGCCGTCATCGATTTAAAATAGCCTAAGTGCTGCAAATGTTTCGATAAATTGATTGAATGGACGCAACCGCATACGTGCAGACGCCACTTTCTGATTTGATGCTTCCCGCCCGTGCCAATCATACGGAAGCGGCGAAAGGCGACTTAAATTTAAATATTCTCACGTGGTCGGGATGCGTGGAATCGAGCCGTAGCTCGTTCCACGTCATGGGCGATCTGAGCATCTTAGCAACAAACACTTTTGGTTTCGTATCGCCAACCGGCTCTCCACTCCCACAATTTAGCCAAACGCAGCGGCCGCGTAGGGTTTGTTTATACGCGCCCAGCATCCACCTACAATTTTGAGTGAAAGGTTTGCAACCGAAATAAAAATGATGTAAACAAACACCTGTAACTTAACACTCGCCTTCCCGTTGTTATTACCATTATAATTAAATTAACGGTTATTAGAATTAATTGTCGTTGGTTTGTCTGGCATTTGTCAAAGACGCTTACGACGCTGCAGTCCGATTCAGAAGCATTTCCCCTTCAACAAAACGGTTTTTATATTTCTTACATTCGGATCACTGCTTCTATATTGCATATATTGATCTCATATAAGATTACAGTTACAACGTTATTGATATATTCTTATCTACAAGGTGGGATAAAATCATGATTACAATATTTCAATATCTAAAAACGGCAATGATAACGAGTATTCTAGCTTTTAATAACAAGTATCTCAGAGTGATTTATTATAAATTACCTGTTCTTAGTAATTCCATATCCGGGATCCTTTCTGGCAACCATTATTTAACATACAGCGTGTCCAAAATGGTCAGTAGCTTTGAAGATAATTTTAAAAAGTAAATTTATTTACTTGAGAAATATTGATTATTTACCAGAAATCTCAAAGTTGTTATCGTATATTTTCCTTTTTAGACAGTTATTTCGAATATTATATAGGAATTAGTGCTGGCAAAATTGTTAAAAAGTGCAAACCTGTTAACCGGTTTACGGAAAATCAGGGTTTTTAAATAAATCGGTAAACCAATTCGGTTAAGAACCGGTTCACAAACCGGTTTGGTTTAAAAACCGGTTTACAAGCCGGTTTTTAATCAGTTGTAAAACCGGATTGAACTAGGATTGTAAACCAGTTTAAACCAGATTAGATTGAAAAGTTTGAATTTCCAAATTAATATTTTTACGTGTACTTGTACCAACCTAAAAATAATTGAATCTATCTTGCATCTTTAAGAAACTAACTGGTATAGGTAACTTAAACTTCTCTCTAAAATTACCGTGTAAAAGGTTTGTAAACTGGTACGTAAACGGGTTGTTACACAGGTTCGTGAACCGGCTTTAAACCGGTTCGTAAACCGGTTTAGAAACCGGTTTTTAAACTGATTCGTAAACCGGTTTTCGGTTAACCGGCTTTCGACTCATGAAATAATCACGGTTAACGGTCAAACCGGTTTTTTACCAGCACTAATAGGAATACAGAGAGGAGGTGGCCGAGCAAGCAACATGCTGGAGTCTGAGGCGGCCGGACCGGGTTCAAATCTAGATTTTTTATATCCATACAATGCGCAAATTGTTACAAATATCATTATAATTAGAGTGTATGTCTACCTAACATAGTTTGGTTGCTAAGCAACGAACAACACGATTTATCTTAGCATTTAGTCGATGCTGCAATTTTTTATTTGGAAAAGTACATTAGCCTCCCCGAATCGAAGCATTTAATCGATGTTGCTATTTTTTATTTGGAAAAGTACATTAGCCTCCCCGAATCGAATTCAATATTCCAATTTCAAAGCCTTTGCTAAGAGGCCATTATAAATTTAGAAACAAATCCCTCGCTTTTATTTTTATCCACTTATTTGATTTAAAGCCAAACATTTGGGCAATCAGCTGTTGTGATTGCTATACCTTGGAAAACAATGGAGTTACGTGGGTAAAATCTATTGTGTCATCTATCTCCTAAACTATTTTTGTAGGATTCGAGACCAAACATTGGTATGTTAAGCGTGTTGCTCAGAGAAAAAGTAGTAGTGATCGATATTGTTAAAAATAGTTGTTCCGCTAGTTCTTGTTAACCTTTTGGCTGACAAAAGGAAAAATATTTTGTCATCACAGGAAATATCCATGGTCGCTGTAATCAGTACATAATCTTGATGGAATTTATACATTCACATGTGGTTGCCAGGAGCAATACGTAATTTATTGGATTGTTATTGAAGAGTTGTTAAATTTAATACTTGCTCTTTCTCTTGGCGAAAGTTTCCTTTAGTAAATAGTGCTAGTAGTAGCACAGACACTGGTTGGTCGTGTTATGGACATATCAAGTATAACAAACATAGCAGTTTTCGTTTGCTTGTTAATGTTGGTTTTTCGAGTCACCTTTTTTTCCAACTAATTATGATTAGCGATTTTTATGAAATTATTTTAAGTTATATAATTTTTATTATTCTGCTCACATTTATATTAACCAATTAAAGCACATAATTTGAAGAGAGTACTCAGTATCAAAATCTGGAAACGCCAAATGATTATACAGGGTGATCAACAATAACTGATTTGAGTTGGCAATAAAAATTAGGAAACTTTTTGTGTCACGGTTGGATGAATTGTCAGCTAAACAGAAGTGTAGACTAATTTGACAAATCGCCGAGAATTAGGTTATGTAAAACAACGGTTTTATTGAGGAATTTAAAAAAAATAGGAAATAGTAATAGAGGTATTACTTTGAATGTCCGCCGTAAGGGGGTAAGGCGTGGTGATCTGCTAGGCCAAATTTGAACTTTTTGTCAGTTGTCACCAATGTCAACCAGATGTTAACAAAACAACCGGAAATACTTTCAGATTGTAATCTTGCCAAATTTCAGGCAACATTTTGTTTTGTTCACTTAATTAGTTATTGTTAATCACTCTGCTACGGCTATACCATGTTTAACGAATAGATTTAGTAATTAAATTACTGGGAGAGCCTTAACTGCGCAAAACCAGTTTTACACGTTACAAATTCAAGTGGCACGTGATTTCCAATATGTCACGAGTGTACTATCTTTGTCTATATTTTTATTACATTTTATGAAAATTCAGGCGAGATTTCCAGAAAAATATCTACTTTGGCATTGACATAATTAGAAATATTAACTGTCGTTGATTGTCATTTTAAAATATAATCCTACCTTTATGCAGGTGTGGAAACCTACAAAACACAATATAGAATCCCTAGAACAAAAACTGTATGCATATGTCAACTTTAAAAAAATGGTAATGTTTTGTATTTACCGAATGGCCTGTATGTACTATTATACATCAAAATAATAATTCAGGGAACAAAATACTACTGCATAGTATCTATTAGGGATGTTCCAAATATACAAAAATTCGTATTCGCGAATACGAATACCGAATACAAATACTCTTATGAATATTCGCGAATACGAATACGAATACGAATACATGACTTTGAGTGAATAATATGAACATCAACATCGTTTTTGTACGCGCTGCAAATTTTAGAAATAGTGTGGAAAATAGTTTTGTTTTTATTTAATGTTATAAAATGATTAATATAGTAACACATGTTTTATTTAATGTATGAATACCTGTTTTATATTTTTATTAAAATTCTTATCTATATTTTCTATAATTTAATGTCAAATACTCGTATAATATTCGTGTTAATTTTGGCGAATAAGATTACGAATACAAATATTGAAAATATCGCGAATACCCGCGAATACGAATACGAGTATTCGGAACATCCCTAGTATCTATAGTAACGCAGTAATTGTTGAAGATGAAAATGGATTGAAATAAAGACTGCGTATTTTCGTTTTGTTTGAAGAATAAACTTCGATTTTTTTAGTTTATATCACTCAAGAGTTCCCGCTTGCAATATAACCGTTAAATCCGAAGTACTGTATATATCATATTACTACAGATAATAATTATCATATCTGCATTATCAAAATTTTTAAGTTCATGTAACGATTTGAGCAAAACTCTAGTAAATCTTGTAATTTATTTTTTTGTATAAATTTCAGAAATAACGAGCTTTATTATAATGGAAACCACGGGACATACACGTAAACCTACTAATAAAAAAATTAAGATCAATCTTATTCATATTTAAACAACTTAAAAATATATTAGATATTAAAAATCTAAGAATACTGGTTGGCCTTGGTTGAGTCTCTTTTACAATATGGTATCGTTGGATGGTGGGGTATTTTGAAAACACTTGGCAAGGACGCTTGTATCGAAGTGATTTGTTTTTCAAAGAATGTGGCCTGTTCGACTTGCGGCAACTATTCTGTTACACGCAGGGTCGGCAACCTTTTTCGGACGGCGGGCCATTTTCAAAATAAATTTTTTTATGCGGGCCGCACATTCAAATGTAACTTAAATAGTGCTTTTATATCATATGCGAGTATAAATATTATTAAAAGTAAATATAGAAAAAAAATATTTTTTATTGACATGCTATAATAACAATAATGTTAGAGAACAAAAATTTTACAATTCTTAAAAGGAAAAAAAAAGAAAATACAATTCCAATTAAATATGTATAAATATGTAAATATAAAATATATAAATATAAAAAATATAAAATATTGTAGTGAAACGTCATACGGCTGTCAACATGAACGCACATATGAACATACAGTAGCAAACTGGCGAAATGAAAGAATTAGTGATGGGCCTATCCGGAATGAATAATCGGAAAGTTTCCGATTGTTCAAAAAATCGGAAGGTTTCTATTATTTCGGAACTTTTCGGAATTCGATTATTTTACTGTTCGGTGCACAAAATTCGGAACTTTCGGAATTCGATTATTTTACTATTCGGTACACAAAATGAGAAAACGAAATGCCAATTTGAACGGAACGGAATACGGAATGTTGTATTGACTCACTTGACTGCTATATGCTGGTTGGCGAATGTCGACGGGTGGCGCCGTATGCGCACGTGTATGATACGTGAATGGCACTAATGGCAGTGGTATTTCGTAGATTAATTATTAGATAGTACACCTAAAGACTTCAAATTCAAGTATTGTTTTATACTATCATTGATTAAAAGAACTCTAAAGATATGCAACGCAACGTTAAAATCTGTACTGCATCTCCCTGCTACCCGCGGCCTCCGCTTCCAGCAACTGATTCGCAAGATCGTGGCGTCGCAAGCGGAAAATATCTCAACTTCCTTTCTTTGGCCACGGTGTGATTATATTTGACTGAGTTGCACTTTGTGTTATCAGTTAGGCAGTGAACATATATAAACAAATAACGAAGATTACGACGCTCAGCCATTTAGAAATGTAACTTTCAACTTTCAATGCTTTGACCCAGGGGCGGATGGGCCAGTCTGGATTTTGGGAAATTTCCCGAAGGGCCGCTGGCTTCGGCCATAACGGGGGCCGGTCCATCGCTATGACCCTTAAAAAAATATTAAAAAACGCAGCGCACAAAAAGAATCACGGATTTAACCGAAATAAAAATTAGTAGCATAACATTCATGTTTATGAATATTGAGGCTCCAGTCTTAAACAAAATAAATAATGAGGAAGTAATCAATGTTCTGGCCGAAGAAAGCGATTTGTTTAAAAGCTCGCTTTTATATTAAGCACCGACATATTAATATGTATGTTTATGAAAACAAAATATAAGCGGATATGTAGGCCCGCTTTTTGAAAAAATATGATGTGTTTCACAATTTTTTTCTGTCCAATACCAATGACCAGGACCAGCAACTAGTTGCCATTAGTTTTTATTTATCCTAACATGTACATAATATGTATTTTTACTTAGAGAAATATTAAAAGCGCTTGAAAAATACTAATAAGTACTTATTTTTTATAGCTCCCTTAGTAAAAAGTGCCTAACATTTTTTTTAATAAAAATGGACCGGGCCGGTGTTAATGGTTTCCCGGGCCGGTTTACTCCACCCCATCCGCCCCTGCGTTTGACCCTATCGCCAACGTTCTTTAAGTATACGGCACCCGTTGCCAACGATACATAAGTTAATATTTGTTTCGTAGGTATTTGTATTTTAACGACGAAATATGGGAAAACTAGATTCACTATCAATTTCCAAAATATTTTATTTTTATTTGGTTTCCCCTGTGCATTTACTTGAGTTCGTATTTTTATTGGAAAAATCCAGGTTAATTGTTCACAATACGAATATTTAGAAAGTAATTTCTCCAATAGTATAAAAACGTCAAAGTTTAAAAAAGAGACAAGTGTAAACAAATACGAGAAAAACACATAATATTAATTTATTCGAAACGTTAATTTCCTTAAAATAGATCATAAACTCGATCAGAGCCGTAACGAGAGTATTAAGCGCTTGTGGCAATTTTATTTCTTCATCCAAACATGCAAATAAAATTAAAACATTTTGAGAAATTTCAAGGTCAAACGTGTTAAAATTGAAAGTAAGCTTTAACTTGATCCGAGTTTGAATGCAAATTGGCAATTTTTAATGGAGCATTATTTTTTTTTTTTTATTTTAATAAAAATTGCAGTAATTTTGCGCCCTCAACGCAGTTGCGCCTGTGGCGGGCGCCACCTTTGCCACGCCCTAGTTACGGCTCTGAACTCAATAGGTTTCAATCATACAAATAAGTATATATACATTTCATTTCAAAATTTTCTTTAAAATCTTAAATTAAATAAACTCTATTACTACATGTAAATTTAAGACAATATTTTGACTTTTCTATGTTCCTTTTTCATTTTACTAGAAGCTATTCGCATTGAGTCGATGCGTTCAGTTTCATTTTTAAGGTTTTTATAAATTTTTACCTTAATTAATAAATTAATAGTGTCCTCCATGTGGTTCTTACAAATTTGTTCACACAATTGTGCGGTTTCTGTAGTTAAACAGTTCGTGATATTTTTAGCAACATTTTTGGCACATTTAAAATCAGTGAATGACACATTAAAGAGCGACAATAACTTAGAAATAAAATTTATAAAGCAGTCTGACGGCCTCTTCAAATATTTAATGTTTTCTGCACCATAATCCTTACACAGTAACTAAAATTCATTGCCAGAATACAAATCTTCTTCAGCCTTAACAATTTTATTCTGGCATATTTCGCAGTTGTATTTATTTAAAAGCTTAAATGCTAGATAGCCAGCAAGATAAACCGTACTGCAGGATTCCAAATCTATGCTGGTTGTAGAAGTACTTGGTTGAGGGTCAGGTGCAATAATCCTGTCAGCATCCAGTTGTGGATCGATTTTAGAAGTCATTGGGTCTGATGTATTAACTTCATTTTCAGCATCTATTTGTGGCTCTAACAGTTCAGGTTCATCATTTAATTCTAATGCTTCAGCATCGTCGTTTTCACAATTTGAAGAATCTACGCCTGCTTGAAGCCGTATGAACATATTCTGCTGCATAGATATTCGAAATTGTCGAACAGAAGGTGTCGGATTATATCCACCCCGGTTTCGAATTACGGAATTAAAATTTTCCAGAGCATCCTGATTGATGAATCCCGTTAATAAATATTTAACGTCTTCATTTTTTAAATCATCCCATATAATAATATTGCACGAATACTCCATAGGAATCCATCGATGCAATAAATATTATTGCGCCTTTTCCCATCACTGTATACTTCAATATCTTTAAAGTACTCTAATCCGTGTTCTAAATTTTTTACAGAAGTATTTGCAAATACAGATAGTGGTCTTCTATGCGGGTTGGGGTCTTTCAAAATTCTGCTATTTAAGGAATCGAAAATTTTGTTAATAGTCTCCACGAAGTTTGCAGTGTTTTCGCCCGTTGAAGATTGGAGCTCTTTTGATTTTGAAACAGTTTTTACTGCTGAAGCTACTGAATGGCTGAAAATTTGTGCAGCCAATTTGACTCTCATCTTCTGGAACGTATTTGGATTAATATGAATCGGCGTGATTTTTGTTAACGCGCGAGAGGTGTCACTGCTGTTATCTATTTCGTACGTTTGCACAATGTCATTCCACGAAATACGCTTCTTACGAATGTAGATCTGTAACTTGTGATTCATGAAGTTATTTCGCAGGCTTTTTAGGAGATGAGGAGGATCGAAACAAGTATAGATTTTCATGTTATCGACGTATATCACTGGATTTTCTTTGGTAGCGCCCAATTTTGACAAAGCGCCCCTATTATTGGTTCCTTGGTCACATACTAGAATCATGGGCTTTAAAGAAATAGTAATTAATTCGGAAATAACTGTAGTAATTAAGTCCTTTAAAAGATCGCTCTTTATTGGTCCCGCAGATATATAATAGCAAAAGGGAATTTTCCAGTTGTGCAAGAGTCCTCGTAAGTAAAATACCATCGCGGTATTGGCAATTTTGTCGTTTCGTCCCAAGTGTCCCAGATCCTCATAACCTTCAATTACATCTTGCAGTTTATTATACTCTAGTTTTTTCTTAAGAATGATTTCGTCAAACATAACCACGCACATTTTTTCTCTGTCACTCATGGTTCCAACTTTAATCGCTAACTTTTTTGTTAAATTTGTTTTTACACCTGTTGTCATATTTGAAATTTTCAACCAAGATTGGATCGTTCTTACGGATGGTAAAATAAAACCTAACTTTCTTCCCATATACTTGTAATTTCCTGGCGATTTATAATACAAAGATAGCGCTAACTGTTTTTCATTATATGACCAACGCGTGTGTTTTCTGTGAAATAATTGCATGTTGGTGAAGTTCTTTACTGCTTTACTTTTATTGATGAGCGAATTTTCAACAATGTTTTTGGTGGAAAATTTCCTACACTTCAATTTTAATCGATCGTTCTGAATATTCCTTGCTTTCATTTTTTTATTAAGTACATTTAGTTTAGCTTTAAGTTTTTTGCACTTAGGTGTTAGAGTTAAATTTTTCCCCGTTTTTGGAGATGGCATATTCAATAGTCTCGTGCTGACGACGGATGACACGGATGAATCGCTTTCCCACAATTTGGAGGATTCTTTTAACTTAATGATTTTCGATGGGACTGAATTGTCTAAATCCGACGAAGAGTGAGAACGTTTATGTTTTGCCACATACGTTTTTAATTCACGAATTCCACTAGTACCCGCTGCAGGTAACCTCTGAGAAATAGTCTCTTGTGGAACATCTGAGACCAAAAAATGTAAATTGCAAAAGGCAGCATAATCGTATAAATAACATAACTTTCAGGGCCGGCGCTAGGTAATTTGGCGCTGGAGGCAAGTTTTAGTTCTGTAAATATGTGCCTGCCAAATAACGCTATCAGCAATGCTATTAGTCCATTTACTAAAGAAAAAAGTTCTAACTTCGTTGACTCAAAACCGATTTTGAAATTTTTTTTTTATTATTTCGGAAAAAGTTTATAGAAAAGTTCCTCATATGTGAGAAGGTGTGCTTTTTATTTTTTCAATTGTTATTAACAAATAAGTGTTTTTTAATATATTCTTAATTAAAAAAAATATAACTTCGTTACTTCTTTAAACCATTGCCTGACATTTGATAACATAAGGTTTTGAGGTTCACAGATTACGAATCTGGCCTCAAAATTGGTCTAAAAACAAAAATGGCGGCTACAAAATGGCGTCAAGGGTCTAATTTTTTATTTTATTTTTTTAATTTTTATTAGATGTGTAAGGGTTTTTGGGGTCGCTGATTACGAATTTCACATTAAAACTCAACTAAAACACAAAATGGCAGATCCAAGATGGCGAAAAAGCGTATTTTTTTTATTATAACTTTATTTCTTATCTATATAGGGTTTTTTGGGTCGCTGATCTCAAATTGTATGTTAAAAATTATCAAAAATTAAAAATAGCGTCTTTAAAGCGGCAAAATAGCTTTATTTCTGAATTACTCAGTAATTATAAATATAGCATTAAAAGGTTAATTTTTATTCTGTACGATTATTATTATTTAATAAACATTATATACAAATAAAATTCTAAATTGTTAAATTAACTCAAATTTAAATAGATTTAAATATAACATACGAATACATACGTTTAAATTCCAACGCCTAAAAATGTGTTTTCTACAACCTCTTTGTAGAATTTCCAAAAGATATTACTGAATTATTAGATTTTTCTGTTTGTGACGGACGGAGGAATGTTATTACATAAAAACAAATGGCAACTTGTTCAACAGTATGGTGCAATTTTAGATAAATTAATTTTATTGTACGTAATTATCGAAAAAGCAAGTGTTTTTGTCGATTATCAGAAACATAGAATAAAATGTGCTGAAAGAGACCGACGTCTAAAAACGAAAACTGCACCAGATATTCGATTTGAAAGAGACATGTTTTTAAAGTTGTATCAAGAAAAACTTCTGGCAAATGTCTTTCATGTCGTTTTATTGATTTTTCAAAAGAAACTTTAGCTGCAAATAATATCCCTGCTCTCAAGCTGAAAGTGATACTGATCGGTTAATAGTTACAACAACTCTCAATGCACCAAATAAAAACATAGTCGTAGTATCAGAGAATATAGACCTATTACTTTACTACAGCTTTAGTTTCTCCTGATAAAGATATATATATATTTTAAACCTGCCAAAAATAAAAAAAATAAAAAAATATCCCATACCACGCCCTTAGGTTTTGCAACCAAAATACTCTTCTGCGTCATGGTCCACGTTTGCCATATATCTTACTTTGTATAATAGATTGTAGTAGGGTGTACTTATTCTCATTCCTCATTATATATCCGAGGTATTGGAGTTTGCGTATTTTGATGTTGTTCATGATCTCTTTACTTTGTTTTCATTCTCTCCAGAACTTTAATATTTATTACACGGTCTTTCCATAATATCCGCAATATTCTCCGGTATAGCCACATTTCAAAGGCTTCGATTTTTTTGTGATTGTTTCGTTAAATGTCCAGGACTCGACCCAATAGAGCAAGATGGGAAAAATGTAGCATCTTGGCATTCGAGTTTTGGTGTCAAGGTGCAGATCATGGCTTTTGAATCTAGTTTAATATATTGAAGACATATAAGGATGAGGAAGACGAATAGGACCGGCACCTTATTAAAGATCCACATGGATAAGTCTTAGTAAGTGAAGCAATGGCCATGTTCAGGAAAGAATAAATTTGCCAAAATATTTAAAAATCACAGTGATTTACAAGAGACTACAAACATTTAGATAAAAAAATGTTGGTATAAAATGTATGCTTGCAATGTATGGTGCAAAGAAAGGTAACTGCTTAAACTCTTACAGGAATGTTTAATTGATTGAAAGTTTTTTATTATTCATATACCGCAAATTAAATGAGGTTACAGACAATACAATACATATATTTTTTAAATAAAAACATTTTGAATTTTAGGTTTGTTCTTTTATTAAGGCGTCTACTAAAAAAAGTAGCGTTAATTTAGTATCATTATGCCCTACGATGGATTCAGCAGAATAACATTTAAAACGCGTGTATTTGCAAACACAGTTGTGGCTGGAAAACCAAGATATTTCAAGGGAAGATTGGGGTTCGAAATATGATACAGGAAAGTGTTTTCCAATTCTAATGACACAAGAACCAGCTCCACAAAAAAATCTATATTTTTTTGCAACTACAAAACTAGTTGCGGGCCAGCTTGTGGGTGTAGGAAAAGTGGCCTTTAGGCTCGGCGGCTTGCTGTGAATGTGGCGGAAATGGTTGCCTTAATTCACGACCGGCAGTGTCAATGGAAGAAGTAGAGGAAAAAGAAACTAAAGCTAAATAATTTTTTTCTTGTTTTTAAATGTATCTTGAGTTAATTTTAATAAATCAATTAAAATATAATATCTTTAATACTCATTTAACTCTTCTATATTTTTTTCCACCACTTGGGATGAACGACCCAAAAAACCCCTAGGTATAGGTATCAAAAATTGACCCCTTTCCGCCATTTTGGTCCGCCTTTTTTATTTTAGTTGAGTTTTAAGGTCAAATTCGTAATCCGCGACCCCAAAAACCCCCAGACATCTAATAAAAATAAAAAATAAATAAAATAAAAAATTAGACCTTCGACGCCATTTTCTTTTTAGACCCATTTTGAGGCCAGATTCGTAATCTGCGACCCCAAAAACCTTATGTTATCAAATTTCAAGCAATTGTTTTGAATAAATAAAATAGTTACACATTTTTTAATTAAGAGTATATTAAAAAACACTTGTTTGTTAATAACAATTGAAAAAATAAAAAGCACACTTTCTCACCCATGGGGAATTTTTCTATAAACTTTTTCCGAAATAATAAAAAACAATCTTCAAAATCGGTTTTGAGTCAACGAAGTTAGAACTTTGGCGAATTTTTAGCGTTTAGAAAATGGACTATATCAGTTAATCAAAATAAATTATTATATTCTGTTATGTTTACAACATAATTTTTATCAATTTTAAACAAACTACGTACCTACCCATTAATAATTTATTTGTAATTCAAAGTTCCCTTTAGGATATGCATGCTTCATACAATCATATAAAAAAGCATAAAATTCTTTTACCCACCTAAAACCGGCCCTGATAACTTTCCCTCCAACCATATTAACTAATGAATGTAGGGAAATTCGGCTACATTTCCTGAACTAATTTATGAAAAACTGTAACACGACTTACCTTCCACAACTTTATGTACAGGAATAAGGTCCACAATTTCATCAACGTCGACAACAAATTGTTTCGGTATTGCACATTTTTGTAAAACTTTTCTCACAGAACTGCATGAAATGTCTTTAGTTGCAAAGTGTTCCTCACAAATTAATTTCTGACATAAGTCTTCATTGTCCATTTCTGCTATAATAATGTTCCCACAATTTTTTTTCCATTCCTCGCATCTTTTAACATCCTTGACGGGGAATTTAAAATAACTTAGGTTGCGCTGATTCTTTATAGAATTATTACACTTAATATACACACAAGTATGACAAACCAATGGCTTAGGCATTGCTAATTATTTAAATCAATGCTTTGAAACACAGCGCACGATCCAACCAAATCTAGATGTTCACCCGACAGCTGTTGCCGGCAAACTGAAAATGTTTCGGTAGAAACGGCGAGAGACGCGCCATCTGTAGGTCGCTACATTTCTACAGCACAATCAGCTCCGTAAAGCTGCGTATCTTCTTCTACTTATTTAATCAATGCCGTGACTAAGAGGTTCTTTAGTGACAGGCTATGAGGGCGTGTTTAAAATGTCACTTAGCGATGTGTATGTTAGTATGTTATATGCTATTTTAGTTACAGGAGTAGAAAAATAACTATTATACCACTGTTCTAATAAAAATTTCACTTATTTTGTTTTTCCTGTATGTTTAGTTTTATTTTCAAAATATTTTGTTTACAAATTTTACAAGATATACAGTGTGGTCCATTAAGTGTGCAACAAATGGGAAATTTTTTTATTAGTTGTACAATCGAAATTTAAATACCGCCAAAAGTTGGTGCATGTTCGATAACCATATTAGATGCCCTTAGAATGGCTTCAAGTCAAACAATATACAGGGCAGGACAAAAAATATGAAATTCGTTCAAGAATAAAGTTACCTTATTTCAAAAAATATAGCAAAATTTTATTGAGAAAAGTTGTTTAGAATTAAAAGTTATGCTCAAATACAAAGTCATGGCCTCCTATTCGAATTTTGATTTTTTTTGAAAAATTTTGTATTACCCCCCGTATGATACATATTTTTATTATTCTGATTTTATATGTATTTAAAGTAGCCACAACCACATCACTTTTAAATAACTTTTAGCAACTTGAAGCGTATTTATAAAATTTACTTGGATTTATATTTTTTTAGGTAAGCGTCCACTTCATGTTTGTTGCAACGATATTTAACAGAACTTTAGAATTTCGCAAATATTCTTTTTAACAAGACAAATGCTTTACTAATGATAATTTACATATGAAAAAACTCTTAATACAATCAGAATAATAAAAATATGTATCATACGGGGATAATACAAAATTTTACAAAAAAAATATCAAAATTCGAATAGGAGGCCATGACTTTGTATTTGAGCATAACTTTTGATTCTAAACAACTTTTCTCAATAAAATTTAGCTATATTTTTTGAAATAAGGTAACTTTATTCTTGAACGAATTTCATATTTTTTGTCCTGCCCTGTATATTGTTTGACTTGAAGCCATTCTAAGGGCATCTAATATGGTTATCGAACATGCACCAACTTTTGGCGGTATTTAAATTTCGATTGTACAACTAATAAAAAAATTTCCCATTTGTTGCACACTTAATGGACCACACTGTATACATGTTACTTCTATTTATCTTTTCTTTTATTACAACTATTCAGAAAACATCGTTGGAATTCATAAATTTTGGACATCTACCACTTTTGCTTTATCTTAGTATCTTTATCAGATGGCAACGACTATCGGTTTTTTATTAAAAAAAAATGTATCCCTCTACCACCACAAAATTGACTACACTATCTCGCAGTACTATTTACATGCTTTTTACAAAAAATTGGCTACTATAATCAACTCTCTACAGGGTGTCCCAAAATGATACCAACAAACTTTGCGGGCTTATTATCGAGGACGATGAAACATAAAAATTTGCATATAAACTTTTCAATAGTAATATCCCTAATGTATGCTAAATTGTCCATAATTTTGTCGAGTGCACTTCATGCACTCGACAAAATTAGAATCACTTTGGTATGCAAGAGGGGTATTTTGCAGATTATTTCACAAAGCCCGTATACGAATTATGATTTAAAATTGATCGAATAATGCCAAAAAACTCAAATTGCTTGTTTGTTGCATTTCTATTTCTAATTATGACACCATCTACGGGGTCGATAATTAGCACTAGGGAGCTTATCGGTTGATAAGTTTCCCTAGGGAGCTTTTTTCGAGATTGGTCGATTTTAAAAAATGCATGGTTCTCGTTGGACGATATCAGTCATGTGACAGTTGTGTGTAATAGTCTTATAAATCCCTCTCCGCCAAATTACACCCTCCTAAAAAGGGGGGTTAAAATGAGGTTTTTGACATTTTACTAACAACTGGAACTGTTACTATAGTGAGAATTTCCAAATATGTTCTACCTATATTGAACTCGTTTGAGATATGTTTTTCATTTTTACATTTGACTTCAAGGGATGGAAATTGGTAACTCTTATAAATGTTTTTATTATAAGTTTCTTACAAACAATAATTTAATTATAAAAACATGTAGAAAATATAATTTATTTCAAACTTATTCAGGGGAAGATGGGGGAATAAGAAGCAGGGGTAATAAGATAAGTTTTTTTATATTATTTTTTTTTATCTGAAAAAATGTATTTATTTATTCACAAGTTGTAAAAAATTCGCTTGGCTTTATGGATGTTTTCTATCTTCCTTTTTTCAAACATTGTAAGCCAAACTAAAACTTTATCGATCCAAAATGACACTTTGTGTGAACATCCTTTTTTCTAATTTTTGGTAGGATTTTTTAAAAAATTTTTTTACCTCAGCTTGTGGGTAATTAGAGGGGCTTTCGGGTGGATTATTTCTTATTTCCCTCTCATAAACACGCAAGCTAGAAAATATTTATTTCTTATTACCCCAATCTTATATTTTGATTGGGTAATAAGAAGCATATATTTTCTTTGTTCCCGATTGATGTACTGTATGAAAATGACCAGAAAGTACGAAAAGAGAGGACTTAAGGTCATCTATGCCCATGCTATGAAGTGCCAATTGGGACGCTTTGTAAATATTATAAAAATCTGGTGTGACACATGCACACAACTTCCATTTACAGTGATCTTATAATTAACCAAAAATGTTATTTTTAATTTTTAAGCATTTGTCAAAAATTTTCAAAAATTACCAATTCTACAGAAACGGTACAAAATAGAGCATTAGTTGAAGAGACAAATTTTCTCTATAATTTTAAGCTCAATTCAAAAATGTAATAATATACCGGGTGTTCTATTTAAAATAGGAGTTAATAAAAAAAAATAGGAAAAAAAACAAAAGAACCCATTTTAGAAGTATTCAACTGGAAAATCACCTATCTCACATCAATAACATTAAAAATGTAATAAAAATGTGAAGTTTGAAAAAAATCGTTGAAGCCGTTTTTGAAAAAATCGAAAAAACGGCAAAATCACAAGAGTAAACACCTACTTCCGGTTATGCGATTTTGCTGTCGCATCTACATAGTACATACACAAAACTTATATATGAAATTTCAACGGCATAACTCTTTTAGTTTTTGAGATATTCTGTTCACAGACACACACACAGGCAGACCAATGAAAAGAAATATGTTTTTTGGGTTCAGGGGACTCTGAAACGTGAAGATCTGTTGAAAACTCAATTTCAAATTTTTGGGGTGAATCCAATACTTCCTTTATTGTAAAAGAAAGTAAAAACCAGGTGATGCGAAAGTGCGAGGAGGGCGAAAGCCTGAGCTTAGTAAAAAAGATAAGAATGACCTTGCTGAATACCTGCGAGTATGTGCGTTGCATGGCGAGGGCCTAACGAGGAAATAAACCATACAACTTGTGACAGTTTATTTCCCAAGAGGAAATAGAAACAAGATCGGAGGAAGGAAAAGGCCCTGGCTCGTCATCCAGAGCTGAGGATCAGAAAGGGCAAAGCTCTCAGCATATCACAAAGGGTTAGAGGAACTGATCCTTTCATCATAAAAAAACTCTATGGCATTGCCAACGCGTACAGTGATGAGGGCATCGGTTCTGAAGATGGTGGTCTCATGTTCAACTGCGACAAAACCTCCTTCTCTCATAATCCAATAGATATGAGAATAGTGGCTGAAAAAGACGTTAAAAGAGTTTCAAGAAACATCGCAAGAACCATGGTGTAAAGAATACAAGGTGAAACGCTCCCGGGATGGGCAGTCGTTTAGAAAATAGAGGGGAGATGTCAACCAATCCCCGATGGTCCTGCTCAGGAAATCCATCACGGCCGCGATCATGGTGTAACCATGGTTGCGATCGTATATGTTGCTGGCACTGTCAGTCGATGTCAAATTCTGGGTTAGCAGGTTACATTTTGCGTCAATCTGATACCAACTGACGCAAATCCTAACCTCGAATTTGACATCAACAGCGTCTTCAACGATACACTTCAGTACTACCAATCGTGCCATTTGTCGGACCATGTCCTATTGGTTGAATTTGAGGTCCGCCCACATTCTGCGGAACGTTACACCTTGTATTCCTTACACCATGGCAAGAACTGGAAAAACCAATACACCAGTGCTTTCCTGTGGAGCAGCTAATGGCACAAAACTTCCACCCTTCATTATTTGCACAGATAAACAGATGTGGTCCACATGGATTCCAAATCGCGAATATCCAGAAACGTACTACGCTGTTCAAGAAAACGGTTGAATGGATGGAAATTTATTCATCAAGTCAAGTAGTTCGAAGAGTTGTTTTTGGCCTCCCCTCCATCCAAAGAAGATTACAAAAGAAAGTTTTCCTGTTCTTTGATGGAGTGATCTTCCATATCAATTACACCCTAGTGAAAAAGGCACAAGAAAATTACATGATCCTTATAAAATTTCCACCAAATGTCAGTTATTTCAGTCAACCTCTCGACAAGACGGTCTTTATAACGATGAAAACTGATTGGAACCAGCTACTTCTTGAACATAACCAAAAGTTCCAGGAAAAAACTAAATTTAAGCGCAGTTTGCACAGCATCTTCCTACGAAGTAGTAAGAATCTTTCAAGTCCCAGGTTTTCAAGCAACTGGATTGTTTCCTGTCGACTTCAGCAGGATCCCAGAGACAGCCTATGATCCTATAAAGTTTGAGAGATTTAAAGCTAGAGGAGATGCTCAATCTAAATCTATTCATCCAAGCCCAAGACCATCTCAACTTAGCCCAACACCTCTTACAACTAGAATTTGTCTTTTTTAGACAAGCACTGTCGGGGTCTGATGAGAATTACACCAGTCTGCAGTAGTGAAAATACTGCTGATCCCAGCCATCAACTTACCAAAGCTGAACATGATGACAAATTGAGTTGAAAGAAACTGAACTGCAAACTCGAGAAAAGAACGAATCAGACAGGTCCAATTGAAATTTTTTTCCGAAAAAGACTTTCAGAAACTGTATCTGATGTTGCAAAAAATTCAACCCAATCAGGGAAAAAAAAGAAGGTATCACAAGGTGTTGGTGAAATTCTAACATCAAAAATGGTTTCCCAGTGCCTGAAAGAAAAAGCAAAAACAAAGAAATTTAAAGGGGAAACTAAGAAAGCCAAAAAACAAAACAAAAACAAGAAAACTCAAAGAAGCAACAAAACCCAAAGAAGCAAGTCCTGTGCGCCTGTACCAAACGGCGAAACAGAAAACTGTTTACGAACAGAAAACCACATCAAAGGATGAACTACATCTTCCCTGGAAATTGCTGGCATCTAATGATGAAGTTGACTTCGACTTTCTTGATTATGAATCTGAGAACACGGATGAAGAATCAACAGGAAAGATCGCTTTGGAAACGAGAAGCATTTCGTAGTTTCTAATGATATGACTTGGTATCTTGGTTGTATTATTTGTGTGGCTCAGAGCACTTGTGCGGTCAAGCTTTTTAAAGAAAATCTGGAAACGTATGACTGGCCATCTCATGATGACGTACAAGAAGTAGAAAAGAATATAGACTCAACGTCCTATTAAAATAATATGCAATGGAATTTTTACTATCAAACAATTAGATTATGTCAAGAGTCGTTACTCTTCGAAAAAAAAAGGACTTTTAAATAAGTGGACTATTTTCTATCTCCCAAACTTAAAAATTTCCTAATTTAGTTTTTTCATCATAATACCTAAATTCTAAGTTTATTTGATGTTCAATTAAGAGAATATTAGTTGTTGTTATGTTTAATAAACCTGCATTAAAACTCTGAAGGCCAACTTTTCGTAAAAATCTTGCTTCACAAAAAATTTTAAAAATTTGGGGTAATAATATGCACGTAAGAATATAAGAAACAAGTATGTGGGGTAATATGAAACTAGCATGTTTTTACCTAAGATATTTAATAAGAAGGAATTGGTATTTCTTCTCGAATACCCTCAGAAGAAATATATATATTTTAAGAAAATTATGTCTATACACTCAAAACTGTTCTGTGTATGAATTTTCTACATTTCGTATTACGCCATGTGTATCTTATTACCCCATCCTCCTCTAACCCTTTTAGTTTATTTTGTAAAGCTATTTTTTTCGCAAAAAATTAAATTCGTTATGATGCACGGCATTTTACACAAAAAATATGAGTTTGACGGCTAAAAGAACTATAAAAAAACTTTTTAAATAAATAAAACTGCTTGTTCTCTGAATGTTATTTTTTGGCAGTGGTCTATTATGATATGTTTTATCGGACTTTTTCCACTATCTAGGCTGTATATCACATGACGTTTCAGAAGTTTTGATCTACTCCCGTCTTCAGGTGTTCCTAGTATAAAGACGTACAATAGCAGTCCTTCTCAGGACTAACTAGTGTTAAAGATATATTTTCTCACCACTTTAAGACAATATTCTTTATTACGAAAAAATACAAAAATAAGGGGGCACATCTAACACATCGATATTAGATAGCTAAATTCTTAATTTGTCCTGTGTCCTTATTTGTAGCAACTTAATAAACAGAACGGTCTCCACCCGCTCAAAACCTCCTTGTTTTGTTCTCGTTCGGCGATAGACTGCGCGTTTTTTTTCCGCACATCCGCTCGTCAACATTGCGACCCCTAGCAGCGCACTTCCGTAGCACTCACCCGCGAAACGCTGAATTTAAAATATTTATCACTAGGAACACCTGAATATAGGAGTAGATCAAAACTCCCGAAACGTCGTGTGATGTACACCCTAGACAGTGGAAAAAGTCCGATAAAACATATCGAAATAAAACTTCCTATTACATATTTTTGCATAATCAAATTCTTGTCAGTGAAAAAGTTCTAATAAACTACCCTTTTTAGGATATAACTCGGAGGAGAAGCCTTCTAAAAAAAGGGTACATACAAAATATTCATATTTTAATGTCCTCTATAACCCTTTCAACTGTGTCAGTATAATTTTGGGACACCCTATACAAGTAACCTTTTCTCTTGCAGAGAAAATAATTTTGGTCCAAGTAAATTCCTTTCTCATAAATAAATCGCAGTTTGGCTTTCGTCCTGAAAAAAGTTAACAGATGCAGTCTTTGACCTCCAAGTTCTTTATGAAAAATTACAAACTAACGTCTTGGTATTTTGCATTCCGCAAAATATATTATTTAAAAAAAAATAGAATTTTATGGTATTATAGGCGTTGCTCTCGATTTTTTTAAAATAGTATTTTTGTAAAACTAGAACCAAAATACTAGTTTCATGCCAAAAATGCGGTGGGAAAGTTGTATTTCCCTGACTAGTCACGAAAACATTATTTGTTGTACCTCATTTTGGATTTTTTGGGTAGTAGGTCCACCATAGCCTCTGCTGTCGCTTTTTAGGTGTAAAGAAACCGCGTCGTAATTATTTGCTTCGCAAGACATTGCAAATGAACAGAAACGCACGCACCAAAACTACAAAACTGACAGTAATTGGTTTACTTTAATTTACTACATTTTTTTCATCACCTTAGAAACAAAAAGCGCACTACTAGATACTTATAGAAAATCGGATTTAATTATTAAATTTAAAATTAATTTTTATTATAATCAACGGTTTCAGAAAAAAATCATACATGTTTCGTCAGTACAATGTCTGAACTTAACTCGGAGCTTTAAATATTTGGCACGAAGTGCCTCGTATTTCAATATGGCTCCTCTCCGGTAATGTACCATTTTCATGACTCTTATGTAAACAACTACCGGGTGGCCATAAATATCTGAGATCCCGGTAGCCATGGAATTAGCTACTTATAAATGTTGGTTAGCATTATATTTTATTATAATAGGTACTATCAGTCCAGTGAGACAAATGTCTCATTTAATAAAACAAAAAAGACCGTTTTGCAAATAGAACGCGTATTAAATAAAAACTGTACCCAGACCTGGAAGGTGTCAAAGTGGTTGCCTAACCGATCAACGTTTTAAGGCGCAGAGGGTCGCAGCTCCGTTTGGCTGCTGAAACAGTTTTTATTTAATACGCGTTCTATTTGAAAAACGGCCTTTTTTGTGATTTCTCGAAAACCGGAAGTGTCACGTGACTGAAATTCGGTTCCTGACCTGACATGACCATTCCAAACATATAACTTTCATAACTTTTTTCTCTATCTCTTACGGTTTGGCTGCTGAAACAGCGTCCCGGACAGACAAAACGGCGTCGCAGACAGACAAAACTGCGTCCCAGACAGACAAAACAGCGTCCCGGACAGACACGTCTATTAAATAAAGGATTGGTATGTAATGTAATAGAATGCAAGGTTATTGACACCATTTCTTAAATACGACACAGAAACAAGCAATAAGTGCAGTAGATTCATTAAGCTATTTAGAATAATGTAAAAATGTTTTTATTAATAGTAGATTATGTTATTAGGAGTAAAAGTGATACTTTATGTGGCGAAGCTGAAGTTTATTAATATAAATTTAAAAAAAAAAAAAGGATGCATCGGCCGGGAATCGAACCCAGGCCACCCGCGTAACAGGCGAGCACTCTACCCCTGCGTCAACCTCGGTTGTTTAAATAACGCGCTACTATAATGATATCAGAAACATACTGAACCACCCGAGCTTATAGCACACGGCCGCAGCAGCTGTCACACCATAACCCACGGCGACAGATGCTCCGCTCTGCTGCTTAAAGGATTTAATTAAATTAAAACTGTTTCGTACTCTTTTTGAAAATAAAAGCCGGCCTACGATGTAAGTCTAAAAATTTGCAAAATTTTAAGCCATCATACAATTTAATCGGTCCGGTATCTTCGAGGAGATAGCGAACAAACATAGAAAGAAAGAAAGACAGCAACGATTTTATGTGATTAGGCACATAAAGTACGCAAAAGTTGCTATTTTATCTGCTTAATCAGATAAAGTGACACTTTTACCTTGTCAATAAAGACACATAAGTTGTCACTTTTATGAAGTTTGCGGATAAAAATTATTATTTACATAAAAGTCAAGAAAGTGAAACTTGACCTGACGAGGTGACATTTGAAGCACAAGGCCGCGTAGTGGCCGAGTACTTTAACTGCTGAGTCAGGTAACAACACTTTCTTGACGTGTATTGTATACTACTTTTTCTGAAATCAAATAATTAAAATTTAGAAAATAAATTAATGGTGATAAGTTCCATCACATATTACAGAACAATCCAATTTCATTATTTTCGATCAAGTGTGTCAATTTGACAAATCAGATCACACGTGGAAATGAAAACGACGTTAGGGTGATTTTCAATCACCATGGAAACTACCTAATTAAAATTCTGTTTGTTTGTTAATAGACAAGGTCTAGGCATGCAGAGTACGTACCAGGTACCTTCGACACCGACTGCTTTGGTCATATGGTCAAAGTCCTACTTAGAATTTTGACGAGACTAAGGAGTTCCAACCCTAGCAAGGGACCTTTTATATGCTACACATCGTAGTAACATGGGACCCACGGCTTTACATCACTTCCGAATGATGGCATTCTGTAGAGGTTTTCATCTGCATTTTTTATTTTTGAAAACCTTACCGGGATTGGGAATCGAACTCACGACCGTTAGATCAGTAGTCAGGATGCTTACCATTGAGCTATCGACCCCGGCGGATCCTATACCAAGTAAATAATGAAGTGTCAAATTAATTTGTCAGAAAAATAGTTTCTCCCATCAGCAAATTTTATTAATTTAATTAAGAACCCATCTTCCTGAATTCACCACGGCCAGTGATAAAAATCCTTATAATTTTGACAAATAACATCCCTTAAGTGCGTTACCTTCAAGAAATAACCCTCGGCTACGCCACGGGTTATTTTTAGGTAACACACTTTTACGTTATTTGTCAAAATTAATGCAGTTAATTATCACCACCACCCTTGGTAAATTATAGCTGACAATATAGTCCATTTACTAAAGGAAAAAAGTAGGGATGCACCGATACCGATACTCGGTATCGGCATATTGGCCATATCGGCCGAATTAGGGATATATCGGTATCGGTCACATCGGCCTTTCTTTTTGCCGATATATCGGCAAAAGTGAATTTCCTTTCAATATTTAATACTTTAATATTTATTATAAGAAATGAACAATATAATGTAAATAATCAATGTGGAGTATAAAATATAACTACTATCTAATACTTATTGAAAATTAATTTTTTGTAAATTATTATGTAAAAATATTAGGCTCTCCATCAAGTGTGTTGCACCTAGGGTTTCCAGTCCCGGGATCCAGTCCCGGGACCTTCCCGGGATTCTACCAAAAAACCGAGTCCCGGTACCACAGCCAGCACAGGCAAAGTCCCGGGACCATGTCAACATTCGTGCGTATACTCGATATCAGAGAATTAGGATAGGTATCCACCGGCGTCTGGTGTATACTCATGCCTCTTGCACATTCTACATTATTTGCGTTTTGCGTAGACAGGAGAGGTATTGTTTTCGGTCGGTTAGAATTAAACATGTGCATTGTTTCAGGCATACTTACAAGTGTTCGTTTACTTTTACTTTCCCATACCCATAGGTATAGGGAAGTCTTGGAATCATGAAAATTTTGGATATCGAGATTTTCACAGAAATATCCGTTTTGGGCCTCTAGGAACCCAAAAAATCTGGTGTGATACACGCACACAACTTCCTTTTACAGTGATCTTATAATTGGGCAAACATTTGATTTTAAATTTTTAAGCATTTGTCAAAATTTTTAAAAAATTACAAATTCTACAAAAACGGTGCAAAATAGAGCGTTAGGTGAAGAGACAAATTTTCTTTATAATTCCAAGCTGAATTCAAAAATGTAATAATATACCGGGTGTTCTATTTAAAATAGGAGTTAATAAAAAAAATTGAAAAAAAAAACAAAAGAAACCCACTTTAGAAGTATTCAACTGGAAAATCACCTATCTCACATCAATACACATTAAAAATTTAATAAAAATGAGGAGTTTGAAAAAAATCGTTAGAGCCGTTTTTGAAAAAATCGAAAAAAACTGAAAAATCACAAGAGTAAACACCTACTTCCGGTTATGCGATTTTCTTCAAAAGCTTGCTGTCTCATCTACATAGTACACAAAACTTATATATAAAGTTTCAACGCCATACCTCTTTTCGTTTTTGAGATATTCTGTTCACAGACACACAGACACACAGACAGACAGACAGACAGACACACAGACAGACAGACAGACAGACACACAGACCAATGAAAAAAAATATGTTTTTTGGGATCAGGGGACTCTGAAACGTGAAGATCTGTTGAAAACTCAATTTCGAATTTTTGGGGTGAATCCAATACTTCCTTTATTGTAAAAGGAAGTAAAAAGTGGTTTTTAAAAAATGTCTGTCTGTGTGTGGGTGTGTGGGTGGGTGACGCTCCTACAGCCGAAAGTATTGCTCCGATTTTGATGCGCTTTGGAATGCGGGGGTGTATCGAAAATTCATCGACAAAATAAGCTTTTCAAAAAAATCCGAAACCGGAAGCGGAAGTTACGCATATTTTTTTGGTATCACTGTTTTCGTGATTAAAATTTTGAAAATTTTATTGCGGATAACGATAGAGGGTCATAAGACAAATCTGTTAGTTTTTTGCCGAACTCGCTAGGTTTAAAATGAAGGGCGCTGATTTTTTGAAAATTTTGAGTTTAACACCCTATTACTCAAAAACTGATGAATCGATTCAATTGATTTTTTTTTTCTGAATAGTATATGAAGGCTAACATGAGGTGATATAAAAAGTGTTTTGAAAAATATTAAGCGGCCTAAATTACAAATTTTCAAAATTTTGGAAATTTTCTAAAAATCATTTCTCAAAAACTGCCCACAGGAATTTGTTTAAACTTCATACACTGATAGACCCCGAAAAGGGCTATCGATCTGTTTTTTAAAGAATCTCATGAATTATCTGTGGCGCCCTCTACGAAGCTTTGAAGTTTTAAAATTTAAACCCCTTTAATTAATAAACAAAACAAGATAGGTAGCTGGGGTTTTCACTGAATTGCTCAGTGCATAATGGAGCATATGAATATGCAAAAAAAATATTACACTCGTGGATATATGTAAGCGCACCGGCCCCCACCCCCTCTATTTTTGAAAAATAATTTTTTTATTGTAACGGTTGTTATATTTTTGCTTCAAAGAATCTTTTTCCGCGAAAATAAAAAAATCGATTTTGTATGCCCTAGAAAATATAATTTCCAGGTACTTAGAAAATTTCACCTCGGTGCTACAGCCGTTTTGAGGAAAATAATACATAAACTAGCACAGTGGCGGCTTGTCCACTTGGCGCCATCTACAGAAGCTCGGTGGTCACGTTTTGAACTACACATTCTTTTATATTTACCCGCAATTTACGTGAAAGTGTAAACGCTTATCAAGGTAAAGACGTGAGTCATCGAGTTGAAATTTTGATATGTTGTAAAGACTGTTGAATAAAGATGATATGAACAGTTTCCAGTATGGGAAAGTCCAGGGAGGTAGTCACGTTCACTTTTATTTTGTTTCTTTTGTTGGTTTTAGATATATTTTACGCGTAGTCGTGTGCATAGGTAGTAACGGCAAGGTAACTAAATTTATAGACTTTTAAAATTATGTGCAAAGCAGCTGAATAATTTATATTTATAGGTGTTTGTTATTATCTGCTAAAACGTTAGATTTAGAGCGAATTTCGATTCCCAACCTATCTACATGAAAAATAATGACTTGAAGTCGATATAGCAACACTTTTATATATCACGAAATATAAAGTTTGTCCCAATAAAATTATGATAACCAGAGGCGGCTCGACGACAGGATTACTCATTTTGCAGTTCACGCAAAAGCAAAAGATGAAGAGCGACAGACATTTTTAGTACCAGCAGAAAGTAATGAAGTTATAGACGAGCCCCAACGCAGCTCATTAGCAGCACATAAATACTTTATTTATTTTAAAACACTTGTTTATCTTTGGAATTCGAATTCAGAAATTTCACTTAAACACTATTTCCCTTTCGGGACCATTTTTGGGACTAGTCCCGGGACTAGAAATTTAGCTCGTAGGTCCCGAAAACACTTTTGGTCCCGGGACTTGGAAACCCTAGTTGCACCATGCAGCGAAATATCTTCCAGCTTCTGGAATGCACTGCATCAGCAAAAAAGGAAAAAGTAAAAGTTCAGGGTCATTTAAATTCCCCCAGCTGGGCGCTTTTTGCGGCCCTCTTCAGCCAATAACGGGAATTTCAGAATGGGGGGAGAATGCAAGAGAGGACAGGAAAGGTGGAGAAGTACTGCCCCGACATTCGCTTCAGAGAAGGTACTCTGATGACTAGGGCTGGGCGATATTGAAATTTTGATATCGAATATCGATAACTAAGAAATATCGATACATATCGATATATCGAAATATCGATACATATCGAAATATCGATAGCTATCGATAACTATCGATATTTATCGATAAGTATCGATTATATTAATGTAACGATAAATATCGATAGTTATCGATAAATATCGATAATTATCGATAAATATCGATAGTTACCCATTAATATCGATAGTTATCGATTAATATCGATAGTTATCGATATTTCTGGACAAATATCGATAAATATCGATAAATATGGGTACTATATCGGTAACTATCAATACATGTACGTATGTATAATTATACAGTCTATTTTGTTAGTAGATATATATCGATACATAACCAT
This sequence comes from Agriotes lineatus, assembly GCA_940337035.1. Lineage (NCBI taxonomy): Eukaryota > Metazoa > Arthropoda > Insecta > Coleoptera > Elateridae > Agriotes > Agriotes lineatus. The sequence goes on along the minus strand of CALNHX010004012.1, from coordinate 51,240 downwards.
GTTAAATTAGATTTTATCACTTATTTAAGATGGTAGTTCAATTTTGCAATACAAATGTCATCTTGGACCATTTTCCTTCATGCACTGCAAACAGGTACAACTGTTCTACGTGCGTATTAATTCGTAGTTGGTATTATAATACATTTAATGCTCACCCAAAGTCTACTCAGCAAAAATGCCCCAACCTGCTACTGCGTTAATAACCTGAACACAAACCCTAAACATGCCACAAATTAAACAAGCAAATGATTCAATAACATAAACCCAGCAGGAAGGACGAGTTCTAAATGCTCCATAGCAAATCTTACGGAATTTATGAGTAACTACTAAAGCAAATGTAATTCAGCATAAAATATCGATGTCTGTACGTACTAATGTATCGACCCATCAATAAATATATGCATGGATAAATATCGATAACTATCGATATATATTGATATGTGCAAAACCTGGAAATATTAAATTTAATATCGATATATCGATACATCGATAAATATCGATAACTATCGATATATATCAATATGTACAAAACTTGGAAATATTAAATTAAATATCGATATATCGATATATCGATACATCGATATTTAAAGAAGGGTATATCGATAAACGATATATCGATATATCGATAATATTATCGATATATCGATATTTTCGCCCAGCCCTACTGATGACTCAGGAAAATCACCTAAAAACCTGAATCAAAGAAGACGGCCAAGGGATCGAACCAACGACCTCCCGAATGTTAAGCAGAGGTGGTAATCACTAGTCCACAGAGCTCGGTCCATCAGCAAAAACATTCGATCAGGCGAATAAAATCAGGAAAATCAAATAGGTCCGGTTTCTGTTGTTTACTTAGTGACTACTTAACAAAACGTTTAAAACAAAAAATTTCACAATTTTTTGCAATTTTCCCTGGTTCTTTCTTCCTATAATAACGGTGTGATAAATACAGGGTGTTTTTGAAATACACGTACAACGCAAGACCGCAAGTTCCTTGGCCCAAAATATGATGATTTAACTCAACTTACCTATATACAAAGTTGCTTAGTTTAGCCACTATGATTAACTTTTTAAAAATTTTTAACCCCCTGTATAATCACTACCAATTTTTTCTGAATAGTTACTTTAATTTCGAAGCTATTTTCTCTCTTACAAAATTTTAGTTGGGTGAACGGTTTAGCCAGAAAAAAATATTTTCTAAATCCCTACAAGCCCAGTTACAATTACTGATTCAGGCTTAGAAAATGTTTTTTTCTGGCTAAACCGTTTACCCAACTATAATTTTGTAAGAGTGAAAATAGCTTCTAAATTAAAGTAACTCTCCAGAGAAAACATTGGTAGTGATTATACAAGCGATGAAAAAAATAATGGATGGATAACTTATTGTGACAAAGTTTTTAAACGCCCTATAATTTTTGAAATTAGGGTTTATTCCACAAAAACCTGTAGTTTACTGGTACAAACGTATGACCAAAATGAATAAAATCTATCAAAGATTTTGACTTATTTGAAAAAATGTAAAAGAGCTAATCATTTTTAAAGCCCTCTATCGTCTAAACTAAGCAACTTTGTATATAGGTAAGTTGAGTTAAATCATCAACTTGTGGTGTTCCGATGTACGTTTATTTCAAAAACACCCCGTATGACTGCCTTTTGAAGAAAACAGGGATGTAGAAGACTACATTCCATCGAACATAAATGCAGCTGCCAATGCTGCAATGGAAGATTTAATGCCAAGCAAATCGAAAGACAGATATCAGAATGTGTACTCAACATTTGAAGTTGGCGCAAGACATACCGCTCTATTCGGGAAGAGAAGCTCTACAAGACTACGCCGAAAAAATATGGGGTTGCTATTTAAAAAAATTGTTGATGACGTCATATCCGGAACGTGATTAGCGCCATCTATACGTGAGTTGCATGGGAAAGTGCGGAAGAAAAAATAGAATGGTCGAGGATTTCCGCCGGAAACGTACATGTTAGGAAATACTGAATTTATTCCCGACTTTTGGGACACACTGTATAAATGTATTCAATCTTTCACAGACTGTATTAATCTTCAAAATGATTTGGATAACATGTGTAAACGGTTAGTACGCAATAATAGTATATTATGTAACAAGTTTTATAAACGTTACTTTAATCACGAGTTTTTTTAGCCACGAGCGGAGCGTAGCGCAGCAAGTGTTTAATAAACGAGTGTCTAGACGAGTTTATATAACGTGTTACATACTATACTTTTTCTACCAACACAAATTTATATAATATAACATCATATTATTTCATTAAGATTTTGAATATTGGGTTACATCAAATTATGCTCTACAAACGTCAATATTGACTGTTGAAAACTAACTTGATTTTAGTTTTGGCTGTGGCTAATAAAGCAAATACTGTTTGAACCTAACTTCACCCCTTGACTAAAATATCGTTGCTAACTTTAGCCTGTGACTAAGAGGCTAGTCACAGGTTATGAAGGCATGATTAAAAGGTCACTTAGCGACGTGTATGTTAGTATGTTAAATGGAATTTTAGTTACAAGAGTAGAAAAACTACATTTTATAATTTCAACTTTAATTATAGCATGAACCCAGTATCTACACAGTGTTGATATTTGCAAAGATCTGGGGGTAATTTATGATTCAAATTTAAAATTTAACTGTCGTCAAGTATTTAATAAAATCGGCTTCGAAACAACTTGGAATTATAATTATAAATACTCAATATTTTATTAATGTTAACTGTTTAATAATTTAGTTAGTAGTTTATTTTGCTCTAAATTTTTCCGTATGATGCCAAGTTTTTGGCGGTCACTGTATATCTGGGAGTACAAAACAATTTTTTTCACATTTTATCGTCAATACTTTGGCTTCTAACAGCCAGTTTGTTTAGAAGTTGGCGGTCACTGTATATCTGGGAGTACAAAACAATTTTTTTCACATTTTATCGCCAATACTTTGGCTTCTAACAGCCAGTTTGTTTAGAAGGTTCTGTCATTTTTGGCGTTTTCAAAGGTTAACAGTAAGATAAACAACTATTTTATTTATTAAGATATCAACTTGAAATAAACACCAACTTAATCTACATGAAACCATCTACAATTCATGTCATGGCCAATATTTGTTAGGTTTTAAGGAAATGATCTAAAACTTGATTAGAAAATCGTGTATCAATTAGAATAAAGTAATGATTTTAGAACAATTTTTTTTCATAGAAGGGATGAAGACACGCCTTAAACGTGTTTTTACCACAAAGATATTATAATGGACCATTAGATGCTATTAAAATTTGAGATCATTTTCATTCATCTTTTAGGTTTTAAGATCCTTCAAATATTGAGATTTGGCTAAAATTGCTGATTTTCAAATTGGTATATCTCAAACGGAACTGAAAAAATCTGAAATTTTCTCAAAACATTGTTTTAGTAACTAATAATCATCAACATATAAAATTTCATCAGTGTTCTAACCAGTAATAACCAGTACTTAGTGTTAAAATACACAACAAATTGTCAAAATAATATAATTATTTGTTATGACTAGTAAAATGAAATATCTTGTCATAAAACTAAAATAAACTGACTGGAATTAAAGACCGGAAAGTGGAACATTCAGAAATTTATAAAAGTGGGGTAATGGGTATATGGTAGGGAGTCTGGGGACAAGAGCCCCAGGGCTTTTTTTACAAATTATGTCGCTAAGATTCGATTTTCCTGCATGTTTAATGAAAAATGTTGAGATTGGAGTCCATGTGTGCCACATCCAACTCTCTTCATCCAAATCTTCATAGTTATAAATTAGCACAATTAATCATTAAGCAATTTCCAAAATTATCATGTAACAATGATTTTCATAATTAAAATTCCTCGTTTGTTGTTCTGAGAAGAGCAGAAGAAGAAATGACGCTATAACATAATATAAAGCAAAGTAGGGACAGGCTGATAGGACATAATATATCCTATAACACGATGTGCTGCTGATAACAATAATTAAGGAGAAGCGGAAAAAGAAGACGTTGCAACAAACCAATCCATAGGATTGTTAACCGAGAGAGAGAGAGAATACAAACTTTGTTTGCCTAAAGTTAATACAAAATGGTGCCCTGTATATGGGCATTTGTTTTTTTTATAATTACCTGCACATATAAAAAAGCAAATACGCTCGATGTAGTTAACAAACATCTGTAAGGTTTGGCTCCATCAAAATAGTTACAGTTTAAATGAATTTTTCACACATGATGCATCATTCAAAAGCGATGTAAAGCCATGTGTCCCATGTTACTACGATATGTAGCATGTAAAAGATCCCTTGCTATGGTGGGAACTCCCTAGTCTCGACAAAATTGTAAATAGTACTTTGACAGTACTAACTTTTTGTTACTAATCGTAGCTTGTTTCATGCATAACGTGATAACTCCACAATAATAGTCCAAAGTCAATTTTTAACTTCCCAATAGCTCAGAAAAGACAGATCTGATGTATTCTTGCAGCTCGCCCAAGCTTAGAAGACACTTTTAGAGAAGGGGAATAGCGTTACTGTTTATACTTCCAAATGCCAAAGTTCAGAGAAAAATCTTTATTAAATTTATATCGGCAGAATTGTCACTCAACATATGAAGTGTGAATAATTGGAAAAAATTGTGTTTGTATTAACCGGACATTGCACATTAGCAATACCTATCCTAGTCTGTTTACTGATTATTTCCCCGTTTTGAAAAAAACAACATACTTGACAAAAACCAATGATACACAGACAGTGCAACACTTTTTTCTTTGATGGTACAAATAGTCAAATACCATTTCTAGGGATATTCTCAAATTTCAAATTGGGCGAGCTGTACGTACACTTTTTTACTCAAAATGACCTCTGCTATCACCAGTTTGGCACACGTTATGGATTACCCTGCATGAACATAGCTAACCATCCTATTAATGCATATTGTTGTATAAAACCCACCTTCAAGATTTTGCAGGTTCCCTTCATCGTCAGAATCCCAGTCATCGGAATCAACAAGATTTCTTCTGCTGGATTTCTTCCCTTCATATCGCTTATCAACTTCGCCCAAAAGGTCTATGTTCTGCTTGCGGAAGCTGCTAGACGCTGGTTCTTCATCGACATCGTCCACACCACCGACTTCAACACGTGCTGTTGTTTCTTCGTGCACATCGTCTTCGGGATCGAAAGTGGCAGGTGCGGCACTTAAAATGCCAGCTATTTTATCGGCAAGGCTTTCAGACATTTTACCATTAATTGCAGGTTTTCGTCACTAGTAAAATCGTTGATTTCTAATAACTCCACCACTTTTAACGTTGTTACGCTCGACCAAATTGTTTTAGGTATCAATTGTTACAACAGACGCAGCGTAGTGGATTGGCGCACGTCATCACGTGTGCCGAAATCGGCGCACATGTGAAGACATCTGCTGGACAGTTCAGGTTGCCAACCTTAAAAATGTAATTCTGAGCAATTTCAAATTTTGGTTATTTATGCTACCCTATACAGGATGTTTCCTAAGTAAGTGCAGCAAATTGACTGGCATGTTCCTTGGATTGTTGTAATAAGACAGAAAGTTTCTATCAACATGGATCCCCAAGTTCTTCGTCCTTTGAAATACAGAGTGTTGAATTTTAGAAAAAAATCGTAAATTTTGTCAATTTTTAAACGGGTTGGAATATTAATTACAAACTTGTGTGTGCACACGTGGCGCTAAGAACAATTTTCTGTGGCGATAAGCCATTTCACCAGTGGCGTGTGTGAGTCGCTTTTTCACGATTGAATAAGAAAGAGGAGACGCCACTATTTTTTTTTCGGTTTTGACAAGGTTTTTGAATGGCTTGATTAAAACTCTGCAAAAATTACTCTTGGTTTTTTTTTTGCTGAAATGCACCGGCTTTTTACTTCCTTTTGCGATAAAGGAAGTATTGGATTCTCCCCAAAAATTCGAAACTGAGTTTTCAACATATCTACACGTTTTAGAGTCCCCTGAACCCAAAACACAACATGTTTTTGTTCATTGGTTTTGTTCAAACTTTATATTTTTATTACATTTTTAATTTTTATTGATGTGAGATAGCTGGTTTTCCAGTTGAATACTTCTAAAATGAGTTCTTTTGTTTTTTTTCCTATTTTTTATTAACTTCTATTCTAAATAGAACACCCGGTATATTATTACATTTTTGAATTCAACTTAAAATTTTAGAGAAAATTTGTCTCTTCATTTAACGCTCTATTTTGTACGGTTTCAGTAGAATTTGCAATTTTTGAAAAAAATTGACAAATGATTAAAAATTACAAATAAAATTTTTGGCTAATAAGATCACCAGATTGTTTTGTAAAAATTATAGAAACGAAACCAAATGTTTTTAGGCGTGTACCTCCGTAATTCAATGAGACGAAGAGCTGATACGTGCATCACCTCAGAAACTGGTCATTTCCAGCAGTTTCGTTGATTCAATTGTTTCCTGAAAACGATTTATTTTTACTTCCTTTTACAATAAAGGAAGTGTTGGATTTACCCCAAAAATTCCAAATTGAGTTTTTAACAAATCTTCACGTTTTAGTCCCCTGATCGCAAAAAACATGTTTTTGTTTAGTGCTCTGTCTGTGGGTCTGTCTGTCTGTGTGTCTGTCTGTGAACAGAATATCTCAAAAATGAAAACAGGTAGGTATGGCGTTGAAACTTCATATACAGTCTGTTCTATAAAAAAGGCCCCGCCTTCTAGCTACTTTATTATTTATTTTAGACCCAATAAACCTTATATCAAATCAAATGACACATAAAAACCTACATTTTAACACAATCAACAAATTTTTATCTTCAATTGTTTCAGAGTGGTGACGTCACGTGCATTTTTTTTTAAATGACACTGCATACAGTGTGGTCCATTAAGTGTGCAACAAATGGGAAATTTTTTTATTAGTTGTACAATCGAAATTTAAATATTGCCAAAAGTTAGTGCATGTTCGATAACCATATCAGATGCCGTTAGAATGGCTTCAAGTCAAACAATATACAGGGCAGGACAAAAAATATGAAATTCGTTCAAGAACAAAGTTACCTTATTTCAAAAAATATAGCAAAATGTTATTGAGAAAAGTTGTTTAGAATCAAAAGTTATGCTCAAATACAAAGTCACGGCCTCCTATTCGAATTTTGATTCTTTTTTGGAAAATTTTGTATAACCCCCGTATGATACATATTTTTATTATTTTGATTTTATATGTATTTAAAGTAGCCACAACCACATCCCTTTTAAATAACTTTTAGCAACTTGAAGCGTATTTGTAAAATTTACTTGGATTTATATTTTTTTAGGTAAGCGTCCACTTCATGTTTGTTGCAACGATATTTAACAGAACTTTAGAATTTCGCAAATATTCTTCTTAACAAGGCAAATGCTTTACTAATAATAATTTACATATGAAAAACTCTTAATAAAATCAAAATAATAAAAATATGTATCATACGGGGATAATACAAAATTTTACAAAAAAAGAATCAAAATTCGAATAGGAGGCCGTGACTTTGTATTTGAGCATAGCTTTTGATTCTAAACAACTTTTCTCAATAAAATTTTGCTATATTATTTTAAATAAGGTAACTTTATTCTTGAACGAATTACATATTTTTTGTCCTGCCCTGTATATTGTTTGACTTGAAGCCATTCTAAGGGCATCTGATATGGTTATCGAACATGCACTAACTTTTGGCCGTATTTAAATTTCGGTTTTACAACTAATAAAAAAATGTCCCATTTGTTGCACACTTAATGGACCACACTGTATATTTTTTAACATTTTCTGGTAGAGGTTTTTTTTCTGTTTTCAACAATATAAATATTTCATGCACTTGCATGAAAAAATTTTCGTGAAAAATTACAAAAACTTTTTCACAGTGGAAGGCCATGTACAAAACTGTAAACAAAAGTGTAACTCAGAAAAACAAAACAAATAGTAGCCAAACGCTTTAACTGTCAGATTTCAGAATAATCTAAAGTGTTTATTGTTTTGTTTTTCTGAGTTACACTTTTGTTTATAGTTTTGTATGGTGGCCTCCCACCGATAAAAAAGTTTTTTAATTTTTCTCGAAAATTTTCTTATGTAAGGGCATAAAATATTTATATTGTTGAAAAGAGAAAAAAAACCTCTACCAGAAAAGGTAAAAAAATATATACAGTGTCATTTAAAAAAATTGCACGTGACGTCACCACTCTGAAACAATTGAAGATAAAAAAAATTTGATAGTGTTAAAATGTAGGTTTTTATGTGCCATTTGATTTGATATAAGGTATATTGGGTCTAAAATAAATAATAAAGTAGCTAGAAGGCGGGGCCTTTTTTATAGAACAGACGGTATAAGTTTTGTGTACTGAGACAGCAAGCTTTTGAAGAAAATCGCATAACCGGAAGTAGGTGTTTATTCTAGTGATTTTTCAAATGTTTCGTTTTTTTTCAAAAACGACTCTAACGATTTTTTTCAAACTTTACATTTTTAATGTGTATTGATGTGAGATAGGCGATTTTTCAGTTGAATATGAAAATGGGTTTCTTTTGTTTTTTTTCCCTCCATTTTTAAATAGAACGCCCGGTATGTTATTACATTTTTGAATTCAGCTTAAAATTTTACAGAAAATCGTACGACACTCATTAATGACCAATAGAAAAATTAGTTCACGAGCCGTAACCAAGACAATAAAAAAATTTCTTGGAAATTTTTTGTAGGTAGACTAACCTAACTGTGAGGGTTTGTGGCGTTACGATTTTCTTACCGAATCTGCATTCGAGCATTAATTCATATCCGGAAATTATTTTCGTGCATTCCAACAACGTCCTAATTTGCCCTCGCGTCCCGCTCGCGCAAATTAATACGACGTTGTTGGACCGCACTCAAAAAAATTTCCGGAAAGAATTAATGCTCTTATGAGATTATATGTGAAAATTTGTCTCTTCAACTAACTCTCTAACTTGTACCGTTTTTGTAGAATTTGTAATTTTTGAAATTTTTTTACTAATGCTTAAAAATTTTTGGCTAATTATAGGATCACTGTAAAAGCAAGTTGTGTGAGTGTATCAGATTTTTTAATTCGAATGTATTAATGTTTCAATGCACAAAAAATGGCAGCATTTAATTTCATCATCTGATTTTTACAAAAAAAGACGGGCTATTTTAACAAAAAAACGAAGAAGAATTTTTTGTAGAGTTTAAATCAAGAAGTTCTAAAACCTTATCAAAACTAAAAAAGTCAGTGGCGCCTCCTTGTCTTTAGTCAATCGTGCAATGCGGATTCATACGCATGCCACCGGTGAATTGTGAGATGATTTACCCACTCAAAAAGTTGTTCTCGGCGCCGCGTGTAATCACACCAAATGTTTGTAATTAATGTTCCAACACGTTTTCAAAAATTAACACATTTTTATAGAAAACAGCTATTAACAGAAGTAGTCAAAATTAAAATTTTAATTCAAAACTTATTATTAATTCCTCACCAACTAAAAGCACAATTTGTACTTACTTGGTAGCGGTTAGATGTACCGATCGAGCCAAAATTAAATATCACAGCAATGACAACATGAAAAACAAAATAGAATGCTCAAGTAAGAAAGAGATGACTATCAAAAAAAACAAATTAGCGTCAAGCCTACTCGAATATTTCTCAAGCAATACGTGTTATTTTCTTGTTCATGTTATCTCATTGCTGTGATATTTAATATTGGCCCCATCCGTATTTAAGTTATTATTTAAATTCACAGGTTGCTTAATTGGTCGTTCATAAACGTAATTGCCAGTTCATAAACTTCTTGTTTCTTTATTAAAAATAATAATTTTAATTAATTTGTGTGTCTCGCAAAGGATCATAATAGATAGGGGAATTAACATTGGAAAATTATGTAAGGATCAACTATTGCTGTGTACGCATCGAGGCGCTCGATTGGTCAGAAATGAAAACAATTTGAAATTAATTTGAGGTTTGTCGTTTGCGACAGTTTTGATACAAATTGACGCAAAACCTAACCTACTAACCTCGAATTTGACATAGTAGACCTATAGTGCCCCAAATATAAACAGTGCCAACCTAAGAAAAAAAATCACAACCATTTATGGTCTCCCGGTACTTGCACTGTAAAACCGGGCCTAAATCTTAAATTAATTCTAGAGTTCTCCTCGCTCACATAATACGCTAAACCAACGAACGCTGCAATACAATATTGTAGGTAAAAGAGAAATAATATTCTTTCGAAGAAAGCTCCCCATCGCTCTTTTATACTTCACGTACCCCCTGGAAATGTGTACGTAATTGTCGTTCCCCTTGTATAGATTGATAAAGCTATGGTTGTAGTAAGATGATTTCGGAGGCTTTCACGGCCATTGTCATTACGTAAAAAACGACTTCCGGGATTGGACCGCGTCATTATTGAGGTCGAAGTTCTTCTCAATAATAACACGGTCCAATCCCGGAAGTTGTTTTTTTACTTATGGTTGTAGTATAATAATGAGAATAAAATTTAAAAAATATATACAATTAATTTTACTGGAATTTTTTAATCAATCATACGTTGTCTTACATTGTTGAAAAGAGAATAAAAAATTCTATTCAGTAACCTAAAAATCCAATATGGCGCCCATTTAACTTAAGGAAGTTGATAGAATCCGCAGAACGTAAGATAGGGACAGGCACGTCACAGTTCGGCTGCGCGGATTTTTGTTACGTCACGCGCCTCAAGAATTGGCAGTGGCGTACATGGATAGAAGTGAACTCTTCGTTTATTCTAACCTGCAATTAAATAAACAGGCCAACTCATCACCGGTAATTCCAGATCATTTCAAAACTATCTTTTAGAGATAGGTGAATTCATCACCAACCAACGGCTTTGATATAATCCCTCGTCTAATGGGTCTATTAAGTACCTACAGCAATATTAAGATTTTGGGTGTTTCCGAATGTGATTGAAATTTTGTTGCAGATAAAGTTTAGCATGGATGAACACTTTAATAGTCGATTTTATCTTAAGTCAGGTTAGGCAGAAAATGCTCATTGTAAATGTTTACAAATAGGTAGAAACTTTCGGCTTCCAATGTTGTTTGAAAATAATTATCAATTAAATGTGTACCTACTTATGTGTATAGCTTTATTTTGCATTAATTTAATAAAAAGTGTATCTACCAATTTTCGCTTATTTATTTACTGAGTAGAAATTTCATACCAAACGTGTGGGTGGACGTACAAATTATGTATGAAGAATAGATATGCTCCCGGTAATTTGCAAGAGGTATTTGCAGCCCGTTTTCACCTTCACGCTGCATAATAGTTATTTACTATACAAGTGGGATAAGAGCATCATTAATATACGTGTGTGGAAGTTACAAACGAGTGCGTAGCACGAGTTATGTAGATAATCTCTGAAACTTCTTTGTGGCGTGAATTCATAATTCATATTCTTATTTGGGTATTTCGCCACTCTGCAAATTAAAATATTAAATAACTAAAATATTAATAACGAACGTTTCGACGGACAATCTGCCCTCGTTATCAACGAATAACAATTAAAACGAACAAGAAACTTATCTTTTTTCACTGGAAGGAAAAACGACCAACCTCCAATGAAGTTTTTGACATTGTTATTCGTTGATAACGAGGGCAGATATTTTCGTTATTTAATATTTTAATTTGCAGAGTGGCGAAATAGCTAAATAAGAATATGAATTACGAGTTATATAAGCACACAAGTATATTAATGATGCATTATCACACATGTATTGTACAAAATTTTATCTACAACTGCCTAAAATTGAGAAAAGTACATTAAGAGAAATGTCAGATCTGTCATTTTCAAAAATATTTTAGTAGGCAAATGTCATTATGTCATTCATTTGACTGTATTTCAGTTAGGTAATGAAGCCATTACACCACTCAGTTAGGTAATGAAGCCATTATATGACTGAGTGGTGTAATGAGCTTCATTACCTAACGGAAATAGTGTCAAATGAGTGACGTAATGAGTTACCTATCCCACTGGAGTAGATAGACTTAATTACGTTATTAATAATTTCGCGTTCTTGAGTTTTAATCGTCTTTCCCTTAACACCAATTTTTTTGTCGACATCTTTAATAACATGAAACACAAATGAGAACAACTATCAATAACTAAACCCCTTGGTAACAGGACGCCTATGAAAGAACGTGCCGTTGCTAAGTAACTATGGCCCATCGGGGTAATCGCCAAACCACTGCGCACCCTGGCAATGATGACGTGCCTGTCCCTATCCTACGTTGGGCGGACTCTACCAGTACCTCAAAAGTAGCCATCTTGAATTTTGGCTCGGCACCAATTTTAAATTGATCTCATCGAAAACAGTGATTTTCATACGAAACTTTTTTTCGTATTTCTTATACTTACGAAGATATTTGACATACAAGAAAATGGCAGTTTTTAGTTTTTTTTAATAACTTCTGATTGGTTCAACATTTTGAACTTTTTCAAACGGATTTTAAATAAGCATATAAAACTGCAAAACATTGCCCATTTAACCAAATCTCCATCTTCAATGACATGAAAGTACCCATGCAATCCCACTCGATCTGGGACACACTGTATATCAAATATATTACACTGTGAACAATGTCATTTGAAATTTCTTGCAAAAAATCATATTTACGATAAATAACAGAAAAATCGTCGACTATTTTTAATATTTCAAAATTTCGGCGCCCAAATGTCCAGCGCCCAATCGGCGGGGCCCAAAAGTCCCGGGGCCCAAACGGCCGGCGCCCAAACGGCGGCGCCCAGACGGCGGCGCCCAAATGTCCTGCTTCGACAAATTAAATATTGTATTCATAAATTATAGTAAGATACCCATTTCCAGCACCTGGGGGTGGAATTTCGGAAATCCTGTCATTTTATTCTAAACTGGACTCACAGCGAAAAAAACAATAACTTTAACCTCTTATCCATTTTTACTTTTACTCCCTTTTTACCGCTTTAACAGTGAAATTTAAAAAAAAATCTTTAAATCACATTTTTTTTTTAAGACATATATGACAAAAAATGTTGGTCTGATGATAAACAACGGAGATACAATGGATACTATAATTCACCCCGAATGCATATTCGCACCTTTAGGGGTCGATAAGGAAAAAATCCTGAAATACGTTTTTAGACATTATATTGAAAACCTTTGCAAGCAAACATTAAATCTATATCTTATCCGGTTTAAGATATATTGAGGAATTCACGAAAACACCGTTTACCCCTTTCCACCCCATTAGGGGTGGAAATTCTTTCTACCTTATTTTGATTTCAAATGAACCCACAGAAAAAAGTCCAAAATTTTAACTTTACCTTTTCTCAAATTTCCATTTTTACCTCTTTAAGGGTGAAATTTCAAAAAACCAAACCCCTTTCTAATTTCTTTAAACATCTATATTCCGTAAAAGAATGTTGTAACTCAACAAACACAGGAGATACAATGGGTTCTATAATTCACTCCGAATGCATATTCATTAGGGGGCGAGCAAAATCCTGAAATACGTTTTTAGACATTTGTATCGAAAACCTTTGGAAGCAAAAACCAAATCGTCATATGATCAGGTTTAAGAGATAGTGAGGGATTTATAAAAACACAGTTGACCCCTTTTTCATTTGCTAAAAATCCTTTCTGCCTCATTTAATTCTAAAATGGTTTAGTTTCCTCTAAAATCGACGCTTTGATTCTGTGCACAGTGCATGGAATGCGTAACGTTCTACGGTAGCAAAACATTTCTAAGGCGTCTATTCTTCTCATAAACTATACAAAACATTAAAAATTTATATAATTTAGATATCTCTACTTCAAAGACTCCAGTATTAGCTGTTAAAAGCCAAGATTCCTTTTGAACGAAAATCATTTATTGATAATACGCCAATAGAACGAGTCAATTGCTTTAATTATCTAGGATACAAAGAGACATCAGGAGCAAAATAGCGAAATTCAACTACAGGTGTGGAGCTATAAAAAGATATCTAAAAACACAAGGAGAGAAACATGCCTTATGTTTTATAAGCTGGTCAATATACCGATACTAATAATGGATTCCCTCAGAATAGCCTCTTGGAATCCAAGTATGTTAGCACAAGATCGCTTGCTTGTCGAACTGTTGCTAAAAGAACACAAAATAGACATCTTACTAATATCCAAAACTCATTTAATGGAAAAAAAGTCATTTCAATATCCACAATTATACCACATACCACACCAACCACCTTGATGAAACAGTTCACATTGGGTCAGCAATTATTATAAACGGCAACATATTTCCCACTACGGCATGGAAGAGTTCTCAACTGACTATCTGCAGGACACTATCATAAACGTCAAAAGCTCAAAATGACCATTAATAGTAGCATCAATATACAGCCCACCAAGACACTCCATAAAATAAAATCAATATGAAGCATTTTTCGAGAAACTAGAAAACAGGTTCATAGCAGGAGGGGATTACTAGGTAAAAATCCAATCTGGTGCTCAAGATTAACCCCCAAAGGGCGTGAATTACATAAGGCCACGTTGGCAAACAACTACAACCATTTATACACTGGAGAGCCTACAGCTGACCTAAGTACCTAAGCTTTAGACTTCTTCGTTACCAAAGGACTATCCCCAAGATACTGTAAAGTGGAATAGTGTTTTAACCTTTTCTCAAATCACTCATCTATAATAACAACCAGTACTTCTATTATTACAAAGCAAAAGAAGCCTTCACTCTACAACAATTACACAAATTGGGACTTGTACAGGGAACACCTAACGGATAATATAACAATTAAAGTTTTGTCGAAAACAGAGGACGAAATTTACACTGCCGTAGAACACCTAATAACAAGCTTCCAAAACACAACCTACTACTCAATGCCGACCAGGCACAAAGAAACCGAAACGGTTGAAAATTACCCTTTATACATTAAAACCAAAATTACCGACAAAAGGAGAGCCACGAGAATCTGGTAGCAAACCAGAAACCCCATAGACAAAAATAACTTAAATAGGTTAACCAGAGATTTAAAATTAGCTATAAGGGAATGGAAAAACGAAAAATTTAATGAATATGTAAGCAACTCTTTGGAAAGCAGCAAAGAAACTAAAAGATGCTCGAAAACCTATTCCACCAATTTGAAAGTAGACGGCTCTTGAGCAAGAACAGAAAATGAGAAAACTGATTTTTTTGCAGAACATCTATCTAACATATTTCAACTGCATCCTGCCGTTGTTACACCTGAAGAAGAACGGAAGATTCTACAAACTCCGTTACAACTAAGCCCACCAATAAAACCCTTCACCCCAGTAGAAATTACAACTGTAATCAAATACTTAAATAACAAGCAATAAAATACTGAAACAGTACTTCTAGAAGGAAAAACTTTGATAAAATACTTGAAAGAGGCCAAATCAAGGGGTCTACTAGCAAACATTAAATACGATAATCTGTCAACGGTGAAGTGTATACGGCAAAGGAGCTTCTCACTCAAAGACTACAACAGAACCAACAGCTGGAAATAAAGAGAAGAGAAGGATCACAATAACACATCTAAGGACAATAAATTCAAAACCCATCAACGGAGAACATTGAAGACGAAAAGGAGGTAAAAAAACAGAACAAAACTGCAACTAGACCAAAAATGTGGCAACAAACGTTACTGAAGGAGTTTCCTCAACAACAACAAAGGGACCTTGTAAGAAGAAAAACCACTACGCGAAGTGCTGTTGGTCAAAAGTGCATGCAGTGGAAGAAGAGTCCAACCAAACTGGATCGGAAGAAGAAGAATCGGTCTACAATTTGGTATATGCAATTTGTTTACCAAGTAAGAAGAAAAAGCTTATGGTGGATCTGAATTTGGCGATAAGAAACCGAAGCAAGCTAGTTACAGGCCAAATCGACACAGGTGCTACCTGTAATGTGATTGGATTTCATCAACTCTGTAATATAGCTGAAGAAGGAGCACCAAAGATGGATAAGTCAATGGCAAAACTAAGGTTTTATTGCGGTAAAGTGATAAAACCGAAAGAGCAAGTAGTACTAAACTGTCAATTTAAAAATAAGATGTACGAATTAACATTTCAAGTAATGGACGGAAAGGAGCCACCATTGATAGGAGCTGAAAGTTGCCTCCAGCTGGATTTGATAAAATTGAATGTGAACGCAGTTAAAGAAATTGGAGAAGTAAACGAGACACAGTTTTTGACGAGAGAAAAAGTAGTAGAAAAATACCAGGAGATATTCAAAGGATTGGGATGCCTACCGGGAGAATATGAGCTGAAATTGGATACAAGTGTCAGCCCTGTAGTGAACTAACCACGAAGAATACCGGTCTCGCTGAAAGCAGAATTGAAGGAAACTCTGGGAAGACTGTGTGAACAGAAAGTGATAGAAAAAGTCACTGAACCGACGGCTTGGGTAAGCAATTTAGTGATTGTGAAAAAACCAAATAAGCTACGCATATGTTTGGATCTTCGGGATCTGAACACGGCATTAAAAAGAGCACATTATCAAATTCCCACGATAGAAGAAGTGTTACCGAAGTTGGGCCAGGTTAAAGTTTTCAGCACACTCGATGCTCGAGAAGGCTTTTGGCACATAAAATTGGACAACAAAAGCTCAGAATTGACTACGTTTTGGACTCCATACGGAAGGTACAAATGGAATAGAATGCCATTTGGAATCTCTACAGCCCCTGAAAAGTTTCATCGGAGACTACATGAGACATTGGAGGACTTGACAGGAATTGAGATAATTGCAGATGACATATTGGTCTATGGGAGTGGGGACACAAAGGAAGAAGCCATCATGGATCATGACAGAAACCTAATTCAACTAATGGAAAGGGAAAAACAGGTAAATCTGAAATTTAATCTAGAAAATTTTAAATTTAGAAGACAACAAGTTGAATACATGGGACACATACTAACAGAAAAAGGGCTTCAGGTAGATCCAAAGAAAGTTGAAGCGATAACAACGATGCTACAACCAAAAAACAGAACAGAAACACAAAGAATTTTAGAAATGGTGAACTATTTATCCAGATTCTTACCACAACTGTCGGAAGTGTCAGAACCACTTAGGAAACTAATTCACAAAAACAATGAGTGGGCTTGGCAGCATACCCAAGAGGAAGCATTCAACAAAATAAAACAAATGGTAGCAGCAACGCCAGTGCTGAAATATTACTGTACAAACAAACCAGTAACCATCCAATGTGATGCAAGCAGCCATGGTTTGGGTGCATCTCTAATGCAAGAAGGAAAACCTGTAGCATTTGCTTCAAAAACACTATCGAAAGTGGAAGAAAATTATGCATAGATTGAAAAAGAGTGTTTGGCGATAGTATTTGCATGTGAAAAATTTCATCAGTACATCTGTGGTCAAAAATCAATAACAGTTGAATCGGATCACAAACCGTTAGAAATAATTCTCCTTAGCATAGATTTTCGGCTTAGACCGCGTAGTATTTGTATATGAACACCCAGTACTGACTTTCACTCTGATGATGCAAGCTGCAAGGTCTTGCGAAACGTTAGTGAATATGGATGCACAAACAGCAAAACGGCCAAATCTGCCTAAGTATCCTCGTTCTCAAGATACTCAAACAACACGAGCCACCAAAGAGCATGGCCATCGAGCGGGTTTTTGCTCGACTTCACAAGGTGCAAGGCACATTAAGCCAGAAAATGCTGGGTGTTCATATACAAATACTACGCTGTTTAAGCCGAAAATCTATGCTAAGGAGAATAATTCGAGTAACCGCGAAAGCCTCAAACAATACATAACGTTAGAAATAATTTTTAGAAAATCTTTGTTGAAAGCTCCGAAAAGGCTACAACGAATGTTGTTAAAACTACAGAACTACGATTTAAAAGTAACCTATAAGGCTGGAAAAGAAATGTATATAGCGGATCTTCTTTCGAGAGCTACTATTAAAAGTAACCAACGAGAAGAAAGAAATAAACGCGAGAAAATATACCGAGAATTAGAAGAAATCAACATGACAGAACATCTGAATTTAAAAGAAGAGCGTCTACAACAAATACAGAAGTACACAGCAAAAGACGAAGTATTACAAAAGCTAACAGAAACAATTCTAAGCGGATGGCCAGAAAGGAAAGACGAAACCTCATTAGATATTCGAGAATATTGGCAATTTATAAAAGAACTGAGTGTACAAAATGGTGTAATATTCAAAAGTATGACTGTAATAATTCCAATAGAAATGCGAAAGGAAATGATAGCAAGAGTACATGAAAGTCATTTAGGAGCAGCAGCTTGCATCAGAAAAGCTCGTGATGTGGTGTACTGGCCGGCAATGACCAATGATATTAAAGCCAAGATAGCAAACTGCGAGGCATGTAGAGAATCGGAAATAGCGCAGCAAAAGCAACCGATGGTAACGCATCAAACTCCAGAAAGGCCTTGGCAAAGACTCGCAATAGACTGATTTAAATACAATAAACAGGATTACATAGTTATTGTGGACTACTATTCAGACTATTGGGAATCGGAATTGTTACAAGATATAACAGCAGAAACAATCATAGAAACGTGCAAAAAATACTTTAGTGTGCATGGAATACCGGAAGTAGTAGATACCGATGTTGGAACACAGTTGGATTGTTCAGCATTTCGAAAATTTAACAAAGATTGGGGGTTTATACACTGCACATCATCACCTTACCACCATCAATCCAATGGGAAAGCCGAATCAGCAGTAAAAATTGTAAAGAAGATGTTAAAAAGAACGGCTAGAGCAAAATCAGACTTCTGGAAAGCAGTATTAAACTGGAGAAACACACCAACTGAAGGCATGAAAAGCAGTCCAGTCCAAAGGTTCATGTCAAGAAGAACTAATACCGGACTACGTACAGCAACAGCGTTATTGAAACCACAAGTAATAAACAACGTACCAGAAAAAATCAACCAGAAAAAGGAAAAATATAAGGCAGTATATGATAAGAACGCTAAAGCCAGAAAGGAATTAATTGTTGGTCAAGACATAAGGGTGCAACTTAATCCAGAAAGACGAGCAGACAAGTGGACCAAGGGGCAAGTTATTGAACAACTCGACCCAAGATCATACATTGTGGAGGTAGAGGGGCATAAATTCAGAAGAAATAGCCGACATATAAGAACAACAGCCGAACAGCCACCAGAGACAGTAGAAACATCAAGAAAAGAAGATGAAACAAGAAATAAAGAAAAAACTACAACAATCACAGAATGTCAAGATAAAACAGAAAAGCGACAGAAGGTCAACGGGAAGGTGAAAGAAGTACAGCAGAATGAACCAAGGGTGCCAGACCAAGTCACATCAAGAGGACGGCAAGTCAAGGTGCCTGTGAAATTTAAAGACTTTGTTTGTGAATGATTTAAAGACTTTGTTTCTTGAATACTTTAAGAATTTTGTGAATGTCTTTATTAAAAGAAGGAACATGTAAATTTAAAGACTTTGTTGAATAAGTTAAGAATTTTGTGAATGCCTTAATTAAAAGAAGGAAGATTTAATGGATATATATGTATAGTTAGGTTGGTACTAGTACATAATAAAGAGTTCGTTTATGACAGCATACAGAAACACTATTAACAAGGTGTTTCCCAGCAAACTAGCCATTAGGGAAGTAGAAGGTCATTACCCCTCATATTCTTCTTTCATTAATAATGCCATTAATAATACTAAGGATTCTATTAACAATAAAATAAGCAAATTAGAGTCTAAATTTGTGGGTAAAATGATAGGCTTAAACATTTCTACTATAAATGTACAGACCCTACCATCAAATGATAGATACGAAGAACTAGCCCATGCTATGACAGACATCCAGTGGGATATTATAGGCATTTCAGAAATTCGTAGTATTAGAGAAATATTTTTAGATACTAAACTAGGCCATATATTTTATTACATTGTGCAAAGAAAAGGTCTGTACAGAGTGGGCTTTTGAATTCAAGAATTTAAAGGTTATTCAGACCGATGTGCTATGTTGCTCTTGGAATTAAAGCCAAATATAAAAGTTGGAATAGGACAAGTGTACGCACCTACAATGTTAGCAGAAACAGAAGAAATCGAAACATTCTTTGACGAAGCAGGTAAAACGATCAAAGCACCACGATGTAATGGGTCCTTATGGATGTGGAAGAAGGAACGAAGGTGTGAGGAGGCTGCTCAAATTTGCTCAAGAACACAAAATAGTGACAGTCTACTAGATATTTAAAAAGAGGAAAGGAATGAAATGGACATGGATTTCGCCAAACAAGCAAGTAAAAAACGAGATTGACTATGTATTAACAAATAGAAGACAATGGATAACCAATATGGAAGTAATAAATAAATGTAAGTTTAGTACGGATCATAGGATGCTAAGAGTTAGTTTAACAATAAATGGTAAATACGACAGAGCCAGAAAAATTAAGAAGCCACAAATTCATAAAATACCATGGAAATGAAGTAAACTTACTTTAACACCGTAAAAAATATCTGAAATATTTAGCTACAGATTTTTACAAAGATTCATACAAAGGAGAGGAAAAGAAGAAGATCAAGTCATCAGAGCAAAAATTTTCGGACGAAGAAATTATCCCTGTTGTAAAAATGGAAGAGCTGGAAAAAACAAACAATGTTTGAAGAAAGAAAAATTACCAGGGGACAACGGCAGACAAGCTCAGTTATATACCACAAAAATTGAAAGAACTAATTCTAACTCTATTCAACAAAATCTTAGAAACAGAAACAATCCCAACATCATGGCAAGAATCAGTTATTATCTTGGGCAACCTAGATAACATGAACACATATAGGCCCATTAGCTTGATATCCACCTTATACAAAACATTTAAGAAAATAATCAAGGAAATAATAGCTATTAAACTGAAGAAAAATCAACCTCTTGAACAAGCAGGATTCAGATCTGGTTTCTCAACAACGGATCACCTCCACAGTATCTGCTTATCTGCTTTCTACATTACTCGAGAATTTTAAAGAACTCGCTTCTAACGTCGTTCGTTTATTCAAACTAATCCCTCGTAATGTAAAAAGCTTGATAACGTTACTTGCATCGTAAATTACTATAATTAATTATGAGTTTAATAGAAAAAGGTTTATTTGCTATTGCATTTCATAAATGACACTTTATACTGAAATATCAAATTGGAGTTTATATCAATTTATGATTTAAGTTATTTAATTAATTATGAGTTTGGGAGTGTTCTTTCTTTTTCTGAAATTCTGCGCATATAGGTAAGATAAATTTAAAGAGCTCTCTATACCCTCTTAACCTATTTCTGTTTGCGAATACTGGTTGTTAAATGTTTTATCGGATAACTCAATTCACATTTCTAAAGTATAAGAAATGCCCATTATTTGACACATACAAGGTGTCTCGCGAAGTTCTCCCGGCACTTAAGGAGCATGTTTTTGAGATCATTTCAAGCAAAAAAGTTCATATGAACATGTGTCCTATTCTCAGTATTTATTGAGCTATACACATTTTAAACTAAATTAATCTTAAATAATTTTTATTTCTGACATCAAAAATAACAAAATAAATGGCAGCAGACTAATAATTTAAAAGAACGTAGTCATAGATGTTCAAAAATTCAACCTCCTACTTCAATGCATTTAGCCGCACGTCTGTGAATATCACGCATTCCATTCATTACCTTAGCATGGCTGTCTTTTATTTGTGCTGCAGCATTTAAAATTCGCTGAATTAAAGCCTCGCATGTTTCTACTTTCTCTTCGTACACCAACTTCTTCATCCAACCCCATATGTTGTCATCTAGGGGATTTAGATCTGGAGATCTGAACGGCCAATTGTGTGGCCCATCTCGACCAATCCAATACTGAGAATAGGACACATGTTCATATGAACTGTTTTGCTTGAAATTATCTCAAGAACATGCTCTTTAAGTGCCGGAAGAACTTCGCGAGAAGTTTAATTGACATTTATAAAATCTAACCTGTGGTTATTTACTTGGTTTCTTTTAACATTTCTACTGAAAAAGTAATCAAATTTTCTTATTACATTCTTAGAAAGTTATTTACGGCAGATTAAATTTCATACTGACTTAACAAGGAGAAGTCAATCTTATGCTCCCAGAAACTGCTACCTTGCTTATCGAGTTGAATTACCGGTTAAGATGAAACATTTTCGTCGCCGGACTGATGAAGCGGATTTGGGAGTGAAGAATTCCTAACGATATTTAACACCCGTATGTATAGTCATTCGCCAGCGGCTCGCCGGCGACTCGCTGGAGTTTCGTTATGAATAGTTATATTGGCGGCACTGTACGTCTATGTCAAATTCGAGGTTAGCAGGTTAGATTTTGTGTCAGTTTCTGTCAAAACTGACGGAAAACCTAACCTGATAATCTCGAATTTGACAAGGACGTACAGTGCCGCCAACATACTATTCATAACGAAACTCCGGCGAGCCGCTGGTGAACGACTATGCATACGGGTGTTAGTGCTGGTCTAATATTATCGTCTACTTCAAATTAGGCACTCCAAAAGGTTTCGCCGAGACTCCGTGTGACCTTATCCAACCGAATCATTGCGTTTAGTGTTCAAAGACAATAAAGAATTTCAGGTGAAGTAAAAAGTTAAATTCCAGTTGATTTGTAACTGCTTTTTCTATCATTAGTATGCCCAATGAATTAAATCTAAGTATTTGCATGAAAAACCATTACACTATAATAGAATGCAGAAGTAGATTAATTATAATCTTACAGTTTGGAGGTCTCAAATTCATATATATTATCCTTTGAGCTGAGAAAGAACCCCTAACTTATTCGTCGCTGGACGCTATCAAGACCAAATTTGTTTTTTTTACAAAACAGGAAATGGTTTTTCTCTTTTATTTTAATTTGAAGATTTCCAAATTAGCCATCTATTTAAAATTAAATACTAGGTGAAGATTATGCAACCTGTATTTCTTCTAAGTACTATAAGTTGTATAACTTTCAGGTTTTGCTACAATTCAAAATTATTATACTCGGGCCGCCGAACAGATAGAGTGGAGCAGGCAACCCAAATAACATATTACAAAGGTCACTTGATAATATTTTAATTATAATTACTCAAAGGGATCGGAGATGCCGACCCTTGTAATTAGAACTAATTTCAATAATTGTCATTAAATAACTTTTTGAGGTTATGATGCAAATAGAAATGTCGACCAACTTAAAAGTCAAGCCTGACATTTGCGCACTTGTAATTGAAAATCTTTAAGCCTATGGCCTGGCTCTTCCTAAATCTCATTATTGGCTGCGGCGTCGAAACCAAAACACGTTGCCCGTGATATGGTTAAGTTTGTAGCGTTTTTTTCTTTGGAGTTCCTTTATTCAACCATTTACAAGGACTAAATTGTGCATCTCTACTGCTGTTTTCACAGTTACATATAAGTATAAAATATTGACTTGTAAAGTAGTCTCTTAAGGAACTTTTAATTATTCACAGAGCTTCCTGCATTATGGGTAACCGTAAGAAACTAATTCGTAGTCAAGAACGTGAAAGAATCTATAGCGACTATTGCAATTTTACTCAGTCGTTTTGCAAGAATGGGTGACTAAAGCAACCGATGTTGGCTTAAATACAGTTAAGCGAATTGTTAAAGGAGCCTAACAAAGTGGCTGAAGAAAATTTACTTCTCCAAGAAAATAAATTACTAAACTTACCCCAGGTCATCTGTCGATCAATATAAAGAAGAAGTAATCCCAAGTGTGATCTATAACTTTGCCATAAAAAGAGACCTACAATGAAAGCTGTATTCGAAGTCGAATAAAATGAAGGGGGTGTTAATTTCACTGAGAAATTACATTCCTTTAGGCGATTGGTACATAAAATGGGTTTTCAATAAAGAAAATGTCAAGACAACAGGCACACGTTCTAATAGAGAAGAGAGAAATTCCAGCAAATTGTGTTGAATTCTTAAGATAAAATATAAAGCCGAATGCTGAAATATTGTGTACACTGATGAAACGTACTTGCATAGCTTCCATACTGTTCTAAATGTTGTGATGATGGTACCAACAATTGTTTTAAATCCCCCGTCAGTAAAGCGCAAGAATTGATTATTCTTCATGCCGGAGGTAGAAAAGATTTCGTACCAAATTCATTCCTGACATTTTCTCTATTGAAAACCCATTTTATGTACCAATCGCCTAAAGGAATGTAATTTCTCAGTGAAATTAATACCCCCCTTCATTTTATTCGACTTCGAATACAGCTTTCATTGTAGGTCTCTTTTTATGGCAAAATTATAGATCACACTTGGGATCACTTCTTCTTTTTTTGGATCGAGAGAAGACCTGGGGTAAGTTTAGTAATTTGTTTTCTTGGAGAAGTAAATTTTCTTCCGCCACTTTGTTAGGCTTCTTTAACAATTCGCTTAACTGTATTTAAGCCAACATCGGTTGCTGTAGTCACACATTCTTGCAAAACGACTGAGTAAAATTTGCACTAGTTGCTATAGATTCTTTCACGTTCTTGACTACGAATTAGTTTCTTACGGTTACCCATAATGCAGGCAGCTCTATGAATAATTAAAAGTTCCTTAAGAAACTACTTTACAAGTCAATATTTTATACTTGTATGTAACTGTGAAAACAGCAGTAGAGATGCACAATTTAGTCCTTGTAAATGGTTGAATAAAGGAACTCCAAAGAAAAACCGCTACAAACTTAACCATATCACGGGCAACGTGTTTTGGTTTCGACGCCGCAGCCAATAATGAGATTTAGGAAGAGCCAGGCCACAGGCTTAAACATTTTCAATTACAAGTGCGCAAATGTCAGGCTTGACTTTTAAGTTGGTCGACATTTCTATTTGCATCATAACCTCAAAAAGTTATTTAATGACAATTATTGAAATTAGTTCTAATTACAAGGGTCGGCATCTCCGATCCTTTTGAGTAATTATAATTAAAATATTATCAAGTGACCTTTGTAATATGTTATTTGAGTTGCCTGCTCCACTCTATCTGTTCGGCGGCCCGAGTATAGTTTATTTTAGTAGCGCTGACTGTGGAATGCTACAACTTGCCGTTAGCATTACACATAGACGGGTGGATAGTTCACCCCAGCCTTGAGTGAGTAGAGCTGGGCAGATCCCGTCTCCACCTGGAGCTTTAAATGGTTTAAAACTGTGTAGTGCCGATTTAAGTTTAGTTATGTTTATCACTTGATGTGCTGTCTTCCAGTTCTCTTGTGTGGCCCTGCGTAGACATATTCCTACACCGTGTGTCAGGCCATTTTTAATTACAATAGGTCCATGACCATTTGCAGCAGTTTTGGTACAAAGTTGGCGAGTCTGCCTGTATATCGGGTCCGTTGCGGTCATAGTTTATCATATAATACTTCAGCTTTTCGCATCAAACAAAAATTCAAACACGAACGTGGCTTTTGGTTTTATTTAAAAGTCTGGCGTACCGCTCGAATCTCTATGCCAGTTTAGTGCAGCGGTTTGCCCCATCGCGTGTAAGAACGGTTGGTTTCAATATATTCAAAAACACGACCAATGAGAGCAAGCAGGACAACTTCAACTTCTGTCACAGTCTCCCGATAATGTGTTTTGTCGCATCTGACGCGGGCTGAGTTGTGATTGGTCACGCGTGAGACCGGCAGCGAGAGCTAGATCGTGGCTTGTGGTTTTTTTTGAGTCAGACGTTCCTAGGCAAATGGTGAAGTGACGGCGTGTGCTCAGAGAGCCGTGCTGTTGTCCTAATTAGCCGATGCCGCTCCATCAGTAATTACGAAGGCTTGTTTAGCCAATGTTTCCGTCATCTGGTATGGGATCATTCTCTCGAACAGCCTAATTATCGGCTGCGCAGGTTTGTGGTCGCCAGGAGTGCGTTACGCAACCATTCCCGAATATATTAAAGGGATTTTACGAACATCATCGAGTTCCGCTACCCCCAGGTCAATTGACCGCTGTGCGATAGACGTCGCCCGCTTGCTGCAGTCAACGTCCCCGCTTAAAGGCCCAACCAATTAGAATCAAAGTATTTAGTGTTTCTTAATTTATACGCTAATTGTTATATGTTGCCGTCAAATTGGCTAGCGTGTGTAACTAAATTAATCACGCTTGCTAATAACCTTCCAGTCGAAGCTGTGTGCGTTCATGTCTGCATTCCAGCGTGTGTGTTACTAATTAAACATAATTGCCAGTAGCGCTTTCTTAAAGCAGTGTGCGTTGGTTGTTGTAGCACGCTCTTGTGTAACTGATTAAACATCTTTGCTAGTGTCATTTTCTTAAAGTATTGGGCGTACATTGTTGCGTTTCATTTTGGTGTGTTTAATTAAATATCTTTGCTAACAGAATTTAACTCGAGCATGGTGCGTTCAGTGCTGTATTTCACTTTTATGTACTTAATTAAATATCTATTTGCTAATAGCATTTAACCAAAGCCAGGTACGTTCCTTACTGCATTTCACTTTTGTTTACTCAGTTAAATATATTTGCTGGTAGTCTTTTCTCAAAGCACTGGGCGCTTATTCTTGAACTTTCTTGTACTTATGTAAGTGTTGATAAGGCGCTCCCAGCTGGGCTTAAATTTATTCGTTTTAGGGTAGGCCTTGTATACCACTGTGAGTGTATTATTGTATGCGCCAAAAATTTCGGCCCTCTTATAACTTTCGGCCATGGGTTTGGCCCAATAGATTTGTTTACTGTATTTGACTTATGATTATTCCTGGTATCAATCACAGTATTTTAACTCTTATTAGTATCTACCTACTAGAAATTTTACTGTATGTTAAGTCTAATATTAGTAAATTCAAGTTTTTAAAAGAGCACTCGTTACGGTTATCTTAACTTAGAGCATCAAAATCATCGCTTTCAATTATATAAATCCAGTACTTGGTATATGGGTACGGTCCTCTATAATATACTACTTGTTAGTCTTAAAACATGTAGCAGCAAGAAATTTAAAAAAGATTCGACTTTAATTCTCAAAAACGCCTTTTATACGCTAGATGGGTTTTTAACATTTAAATTTTAAACTAAATTAAAGTGCAATAAACATAATGTAGCTTTCGTAGTTAGCCTGTGATAAATTTAGGTAGTTGTACACTGTTTTAATTTTAAGATTTTTATATATACGTTTTATTTAATTCCTTAGGGAACTTTTACTGTTAACTTATGTATTTCTATGTTGTTTTAACTATTACATGTAATATTTCATAATTTTTGTAATTTTAAGTAAGCTTTTTTGTGGCATGTCCTATATCATTGTCTGATCGAGAGGACCAATAAATTTATTATTATTATTACTATTATGTGTGCATGCTTATTTACAAGGTGATTCCGCTTCTATGTCAAGATCAATGTAATGTGAAGGCTGGGAGCGGTGCTCGAGTTGTTCCCAGAGTTAGTATTTGAATATTGCTATCCCGTTTGGCTTTCAAGATTCGGTTAAGCGTAGGTTTTCGCTGATTGAATCATGTGGCGCCCATTTATTTTGTTTAGCCTGTTTCGTACGATTTCCAGGGTAAGTGTTGACGTTTCCCAGACATGTCCAAGTATTTGGCACTCACTCTCTGTAATAGTATACTGCCAGTGTTTCTTCCCCAGTTTCCGTGTATCCTCCTTCAGGATTTTTCAGTGTTCCCACTATCAGTGGTCTCTTTTGCTAGCGATTTTTGGAGTTTTGCACATTCTGGTGTCTTGTCGACTCCCTTGCAGTACTCGCTCCATGAGGATCGTTTTGCTTTCCTCACTTCGTTGTTGTATTCTGAAAGGACTTCTTTATAATGGGCTCACTTCCCTGTCCTTTTTGCTATGTTAAATAGCCTTCTTGTCTCCACCCGCAGCTCTGAAAGTTGCAGTACAACGCGATTCGAAGGCATTTATCAGTGATTCAGTGATGGCGTCTGCCACTGTTTCTAATTCAGCAGTGTTACTGGCCCTGGAGGGGCAATCCCGGTGTGCCTACTTGAGGTTCTCCATATATGCGCCCCAGTTGCAGTTTCTGGGATTCCTGTACTCCAGGTCGGTTAGCACTGGTGTCTTAATGTCAAATCTGATCTGTGGTTCGAGAGCGATGGCTCTTCAGATACATGCCATTTTTCTACCATGTTTGGCACAGGTAGTTGTGGTGGCTACAGTTATATCAATGACCTCCATTCTAACACTAGTTATGAATGTGGGTTTATTACCTAGAGTCATTGTCAATAGCCTATTTTCTAGAAAGAAATCAAGAAGTGATTTACCTCTGGGGTTGGTGTTATTGCTTCCCCACGCTATGTGGTGAGCATAACAAATTATGTATTCTTTATGTGGTCATCTAAAAGATGGTGTTTATCACTCACTCGAAAGTGTAATTAATATCTGTGCTAATGCGATTAATTCACTTAACTAAGCCCTGTTTACCAAACGCTACACTTGCACAATATTTTCCATTTTCCACTCATTATAAAATATACTATATTATTACATATAAATATATAACCGAAAAGAAAGCTATCAAAATATAATGTCAATAAAAAAATTTGCTACTGCTTATTTTTTAATAACTAGCAACCCAGTGAGACAAATGTCTCATTTAAAAAGACCGTTTTTCAAATAGAACGCGTATTAAATAAAAACTGTACCCAGACCTGGAAGGTGTCAAAGTGGTTGCCTAACCGATTGACTGAAATTCGGTTCCTGACCTGACATGACCATTCCAAACATATAACTTTAATAACTTTTTTCTCTATCTCTTACGGTTTGGCTGCTGAAACAGCGTCCCGGACAGACAAAACGGCGTTCCAGACAGACAAAACTACGTCCCAGACAGACACGTCTATTAGATAAAGGATGAATTGATTGATATCCAGTGCGGTTTTAGTAATGGTGACCCGGAAGGTGTGCTGCAAATTTGCATCCATTATCTGAGATCCATTTTTTGATTTTGTAAACGCCATTTTCGAAAAAAGAATGTTTGTATTTATATGTACTCCCAAATAATGCTATTACTTTTTTTGCGTTTATGATCAAGTTTGGAAATTCTTGAGAATCTAAATTTTTATTAAATTTATTTTTAAATTTGTTCTCTTGGAGTTCTAGAATTTCTATTTGGAATTTTGCAGCAATTTTATTTATGTTGGCTATCATGAATAGAGATGAAAATATTTCTAAATACGTTTCTTTGATAATCCTTGATTATACTGAAATTTTCATCAATTTCTAGAATAAAAATTAATAGTTGAACACTTTGAGCAACGTTTGCCACATATGTACTGTCGCCGAATGCTAACGAATACCTAATTTTTTGTTCTAATGAATGTTTCAAGAATGTCTGCAACAAGATATAAATTAAGGTAAGAATACTCAGTACGTCTCCATTGTAACGGTTTTCTTATGCTGCAGACTATTTTACCTTCAGAATATAGAACCCAAATAGTAGATCTTCAGGAATTAAAAGGTTTGCTTCATTTGGATATTCGTGTAAAATGCATTAGTTCCGAAGAAGTTACAAATTAGGTACAACAATATGAAGACATTTCTTCCACAGAGATTGTTCCTTGTTAGGCCATTTTATTTTTTTTGTAATTCCTATAGCTACGTAACCATTTCGTACAGTTTCAGTACATCCCTCCTGTATTTAGGTTCAGTTTCCGCCATATTTTGCCGTATAACATTTCCACTATTTTGCATCTCAAATCCTAAAGTTGTCACGCGCGCAGCTTATGTACGGCGAAGCCTGAGCGTTGGACCGTCACAGGTAAGTTGGCGACGCTTGCTGCTGTAGCGACGAGGGTTCGTGAGGCCGAGTTCCCGTATTACATCCCGTTTGACCTTCAAGGTTTCGTTAAGCGTGGGTCTCCCTGATTGGACTTTGTGGCGCCCTTTTCTTTTGCAAAACCCTGTACATACAGTCGCGCTTGCCCTGTGGTATACCGCTTCTAGGACCACGCCCATCTCCCTGAGCGTATTAGAGCCGCGGCTTTTGAGTCTGTTTGTAGAGATTGATTTCAGATTACATTGTTTCGACCAATCACGGCCATAGTTATGATTACTAATTAGTAAAAGTTCCAGTTGGATGCTAAACATTATTCAGTTTGAATATGTTTGTTTTTTGTTGTAGTTGCTTGTTCGGAAATTACTTTCAGGATTCAATTCTTTAAGAAAAGGGTTTTTAAAACTTTATTTATTTGTCAACATACAGTAGCTACGATAACAAATTAGTCCGCTTTGTACTTATTTTAATACTGTGCTCAAGTAAGTCATGGCAGTGAATATTAAATATTATTTCAGTTCTTGTAGTTTCCTCTTCATGTACATATCGATTTGGGTATAGTCTAATAAAATATTACGAACTGTTTCATGTAGTATTGTAGGCCACTGCTCCTCGAGGCGTCGTAATTTATTAACAGCATTGCAGGTTTCACCGAGCATAGCACCTATGTGAGCTTTAGCTTTCTGCCTTAACAACAGGTCATCCTAAACAAAAGTAAATTGAAATAGTTTGGCGAATTTAATGAAAACTTGTTCAGTTACTGATCAAAAAAGTACCTGAGATACTGCTCCTCTCTTCCATTGCAAAGCTTCCTTTATCACAACACTCCTTAACGCAGGGTCAGCAGACAAAAGCCATTTTTTAGCACTCTGTTCAGTTTTTGTCCAACATCTAATTGTAATCGAACAAGTAGAGGCTGCAAGAGTACATTTGGCAACGACCATAATACTAGATCACTTAAACTCTTATATTCCTGATTAGCTGTTTGAATATCTTCTTCAGTCACCTACAAAACAACATAATTATGAGTATTTTTATATGTATGTACAAAATTATTTCGCTTGCCTCTTTTCCGTTAATAAATCGTAAGCCCCAATGTGACAGCCTATAAATTGCATAACTTTTCCAATTCTTTTGAACAATAGGATTTCCTTCATCGTTAATTGTTAAACAAGAAAGTCCTTGCACTTCAGCCAGAGAATTTAATTGGCCAAAATGCTGAATATGGTATCTTTAAATAAAAATTATCAGCATTGGAAAACGTTGTTTCAATTTATTTAACACTCCCACTATAGCATGGAAATTGGCATAATTAAAATTCACAGTGTTAACATCTTTGGCTTTTGACATGCTCCATGGTTTATCTATGAATCTTAGTGCTCCCTTGACCATAAATGTTTAAATGTCGGCCACATATTTCTATTAAATAGTCTCCACCTAAAATATATACATAAGACATTAATATCGTGTGCTCAATATAAGAATTCATACAGTAGATGAAAATCTTAATGTAGCTATTCGTAAGTGAGGTTTTGGGAAAAAAACCTAAATAAAAATATAATAAACAAAGCCAGAAGCCACGTAGCGCAGTTGGATAAGCGCTACGCTTGCATTAAGTAAGTCCTCGGTTCGAATCTCGCAGCAAAGTTTGATTTGGCTGGTATTTTATGTGCTGTTATAGCAGGGTTTTGTTCGTTTAGTGTACTTTACGGGCCGTCAAGGTGACAGTTTATGTGTTGTTTGGTGCCCCCTGTTGTTGATCGACGCTCTTGAGTTATCGTGTGCCGTGCCGGCGATTTGCCACCTTATAGTGGGATAAATACAGCGAAAGCGTGCGTGTGCCTGTTCATGCGATCGTCCCGTTGGGCCGCATATTGTGTCTTGCAAGGGGTTCCTTGGTGGGCATCTTCAGCACTTGCAGCCATAGCCTTTGCGACTTTCCCTGCACTGCGACGCAAGTTCGAAATGGTACCGAAATTTAGAGCCAGGCAAAGCTAAAGGTTAAGGTAGCGTATGTATTTTCTGTATAGGCCTTTCACTAAACACAAAAACATTAACTATTTCTTTAAGTTAGCATATACATCCAATTTTTGTGCTAGGAATTCTGTATTTTGTTTGCAAAGGTTTCCACACCTGCATAAAGACGACTTTGAATTTAAAAATGACAATCAATGACCATTAATAAATCTCATTATTTCAGTGTCAAAGTACATGTTATTCTAAAAATTCTTGCCCCGGATTCGGGATACAAAGTTGGAACGCGCCTTTTGTGCTTGCACAGCAACCATTGTGTGAAGTGTGTGTCAGGTTGATGTGTTGACCTTGTTACTCTATCTCTTAGGTCTGTGGATCTGAGTAGAGCACAGTTAATTTGGTGCCCAACTGTGAATGGTCTCACCGAGCACGATTCCAATTGCCAAGACTGCTTACTAGCAAGCCTAGCGCTACCCAACTGCTGCTACCCGGCTTCTATTGCTAAATAAGTATTAAACTTAACAATTGTTGAAAGTAAACCTTATATTACTGCTCGCTGTCGCTTGGTTTACAGTTTTATGCCGTTAATGTTTTATGTGAAAGCCTTTTTAGGCCTCGTATACCCATAATTTTATGTTTTTGGACCAATAGAACGGTTTATTGAACGATGCTTTATGATTTCCTACGAGCCTGTCGCATGCTTATTTTCACGTTATGTTATAGATTGTGTAAAGATAAATGTACGGCGAGGCCTGAGTGTTTAAGCGTCGCAGGTAGATTATGACGCTCGTCGCTGCAGCGTTGAAGTCGTGAGACTGCACTTATATTCCATGCCCGTTGAGCTCCGGATTTTGTCAAAGGTGTAAAGTCAAAAGGTAAGCTCGATTTTCCGGTTTCACTCTGGGCCTATCTTTGCATTTCGTTTATATCAATGAAACCGTGTGGCGCCTCAATGAATTTTATCAATGTTTACGCCCCTCTGGCCGTTGCCCGTAGGTTATCACGTGTAGGACCACCCCTTGCTTCACTGATGTCTAGTCGGCATATCTAGTTACGGGCTGGGCAGTGGTCCTAGGTGAATTATAATCCAGATTTAGAGAAATATCGTCCGTGCTGGCCGTTTAGCTTTTACGTAATTTTTGTATGCCGGCACGGTGTCGTAAAAATCGTTTTAGACCGTAACAACATTATTCCTCGATAGTTGAAACGTTCTTCTATATCTCGTTTTTTATAGATCGTAAAAATTACTCCTTTTCTCCATTCTTTTGGCTTTTTTCTTCTTTCCATATCATGTAAATTAATTCATGTAATTTTTTGTGTAGTAACTTTCCTCCATATTTAAGGTATTCTGTTATTATGTCATCGCATCCTGGTGTCTTATTGTTTTTAAGCTTCTTATTGCTTGTTTTACTTCTTCTAGTGTTGGTTCTTCTATTATCTTTTGATTTGTTATGATTATGATGTCTGCTCGAATGATTGTACTTATTTGGTTGTCATTGTTAAATAGTTGTTCATAATAATTTTTCCACATATTTTAAATTTCTTTTGCTTCATATCTGGACTTTCCTTGCGCATCTTTGTATTCTCTTGATTTTATTTCAAAGGTTTTCTTTTCTTGCCTTATCTTCTCGTAACATTTTCTCGTGTTTTGATTCTAGATTCATCTTGGATCTCTTTTATTTTGTTTTCATTTTATTCTCTTTTATTTTGTTTATATATGTTTCTTGTTACCGTGTTTGCCTCTTTACAAAGTTGCTTATCTCCTTCTGTTCTTGATTGTATCAATTTTATCCATTTTTTTGATTCAGTG
Organism: Agriotes lineatus; assembly: GCA_940337035.1. Classification (NCBI taxonomy): domain Eukaryota; kingdom Metazoa; phylum Arthropoda; class Insecta; order Coleoptera; family Elateridae; genus Agriotes; species Agriotes lineatus. The sequence continues at coordinate 17,720 of CALNHX010004012.1, read as the reverse complement.
GTTTCTTTGCATTCTTGATCGTACCATTCTTTGTTCTTATCATACTTTTTATACCCTACACATTCTACTGCTGTTGTTAAGATACTACTTTTTATTTTACTCCATTGGTCTTCAATTTTGTTTGTATCCTCATTGCAAGTTTGGTATTGTTGAAGCTTCTGTGTTATTTCTCCTACTTTTTGTTGCACTTTTATATCCTTTAATTTTTCTACATCCCATTTTTACTTCTCTTTTTCTTGTTTTTCCCACTCTATACTTTTTTTCTCTCTAACAATAGCAATTACTAATATGTGGTCTGTGTGTATATTGGTTCTCCTATATGACCTGACATCTTGTAAGTTTTTAGCCCTATCTTTGTTTATTAAGACGTGATCAATTATTTTCTGTCTTTGTGGATGTGGAAATTTTGTACTAATTAAAAATAAATTCATTGCCGCTACAAAGTTACATATTCTATTTCCATTGTTATTAGTTTCAGTTATTTTTATGTGTTCTTCTGTTCCTATCTGGGCGTTTATATCTCCTAATATTATTAGGGTATCGCGTTTTGGTGTTTTTCCATGTCGCAATTCTTGTTTTTTTCTTAGTACGGTTTGTTTTATTTTTAGGTTCTTTAATTTTCTTCTCACTCATATTCATGTTCTTTCTCCATAGCTCGTTAGTCTTGTATCTACTTTCTTCGTTTGTATTTTCCACTTTTTATACATTTCTTCTCTTCTCCTTTCTTCCTTCTATTTTTCCGTTTTCTTGCCAAGGTTTTCTTCAATTTGGATACCTATTGTTCTCATTCGTCCTATTTTTTTCCTGGTGATTGGTGTATCTTTATTTGCTTTCTCTGTTTTTTCTTGTGAAAACTCCGCTAGTGAGCTTTATGACTAAACCGTTTTTGTTTTGTATTGTTCTTCCTCCTTTTTTTCTTTGTTAGGTTTTTTATTCATATGTTCTTCAGGTGATGGTGATCCATTGTTACTTGGTGACCTATCGACTAAAGTTCTCTTCATACCTGATCGTTCCTCTTTTTCTATTTTTTGTTCTTCTTTTTCTTTTTGTTTGTATTCACCATTCTCGAGGTCTCTTATTCCATATTCTTCTCCCCTTATTATTAATTTATTTCCTTTTATTTTTTTTGGATATCTTTTTTGTCTCGCCTTCTTTATGTGGTTTAGTAGTTCTTTTCTTTCTTGCTGTTCACTGTATGTGAGATCTTTCTTTAACCAGATGTTAGTTCCCTTTAGTTTAATTGATTTTATTAATAATTCCCATTTTTTATTTTCATTTGAGAAGGTAATTAAAATGGGTCTAAATTTTTTTCACAAAATTTCCCCATTCTTTTTATATCTTTCACCTCATTTCTGATATTGAGATCTATTTCCATTTTTTTAGTAACTTCTGTAATTTTTTTCTTCCAATGTTTCTTTGTTTTCTCCTTCTTCATTCTGGATTCCGTAGCACACCAAATTTCTATTTTTAATTTCTCTTTCCAGGTATTCCATTTTTAGTTCTTGGCAATTTATTTTTTCCTCTAGTTCCGCTTTTTTTATTTGTTGTCTTTCTATTTGTTTTCCCTTTTTTCTATTGTATATTCTTAGTTGTTTTATTTCCACCTTATTACTTCTGGTGTCTTCCATTGTTTCTTTTATGTGTTGGTTCATCGTTTCTAACTGATTATTATTTATTTTTTCGAGAATATTTACCATTTTTTTTTCATTTTTCCGTGTTGTTGCTTCTTTTTAATAGATCTTGCAACGTTGCATTTTTCCCACTACTGAATCGTTTTATAGAAACTTACTCGCGATTTAGCCAACCCTTTCGTAGTTTTGATTAACCTTATCGCTTCCTTCAATCTTTTTTGATTTTAGTTTATTAACCCGCACGTTTCATCTGCTATTCTTGTCCTTATCCTTTATACGTCCGCTGTAATATCTTGTAATTAGATTTTTAACCTTTGACCTCCTGCAACTGCAGCAGGTATTTCGACCTCGACCATCAACACGTTAAACACGGACGACCTTGAGGCATTCGCCACTTTGCCGAAGTGAAATTGTTTTGGTTCCCGTAAAAGTTTATTGTTCTAGCTTACACTTATTACACTCCTTTTGCAATTTTCTACATTATTGTTTCCCCTACTTTCTTTACTACGTGAAATTTAATGAGATCACGCCCGTAAAACGATTAATTTATCGTCACAAACGCCAAGCGCAATTTCACGAGCGTACCGTACGTGATCAAACCGAGAACATCCACTCTTGCCTACCTCTTAGCTCACCATAAAAGTTTAATTTATTAGTATTCATTTTAGGTTCAAATATTTCTTACTTGCTGTGGGCAAATTTTGAAATTTGTCTTAAATGAAGTAATCTGTGAGAGACCTCTGTATATACAGGGCGGGCCATTTTAATCGACGCATCCGAATATCTCCGTTGGTAAGCCGAATAAAAAAAAATTGTGCAGACAAAAGTTATTCAGGACGATGGGGGTCATTTGACTGTACTAATAACTTTGACCTTGGCGTCAACTTTTAAGGTCATTTGAAGGTCAAAATTATTTTTTTTAATGGGAACCTCTATTTTTGACGCCAAATTCGGAAAGAGCGGAAAATTTTATGTCCAAAATGATAGTTTATAACTCGTTGGAGTGACCTTGAAAAGGTCAAATCAAGATGAAATGTTGAAAATTCGTCCAGAGCTGTTTTTTCGAATTTGGATGATTTAAGGGCGAAAAAATATTTGAGTAGAGTTAGGGGACAATAACCTTGACCATCTTGTCCTTTAGGTCAACTGTGAAGGTCATTCGAAGGTATCGCGCAGGCATTACGATTACGATAAACGATGCTCGTGTTGTGACTGTCTTAGCAGCTGTTCATGTTAATCCTCACATTAGCAGCCGTCAAATTGAACAAGAAATTGGTATACCAAGAAAAACGGCTCTAAGAATTCTAAGAACTCTCAAATATCATGCCTAGCACATCACTTTAGGTATGTTCGTTTGTCCTGCTCTAAACTGCTCTGAGCACTTTAGCGTGACGTCACCAGAACAGTTTAGTGCAGGTTCGAGCAAACTAATTGCGCAGAATCGAGCAGAAACAAACGAACGATTTTAGAGCAGTTTGGAGCAGTTTAATGTTGTTGACAAAACAAATAACAAAACCTTAAATATTAGTTATTTAACCAACAAGTGTGTTAATGAAGGCGATTAATAATCGAAACTGTTTAAAGCAGGAACGAGCGATAGCGATTGAGTGCCTTTAATAGTTGAGATTATTAATCGCCCGTTAACAAACGAGTTGATTACAAAATTTTTTCGTTGACCGCAAAATCTTTTTTGTGGCAAAAAATTTGATTAATACCACTAACCTCCATGCAAAATATCATCAAAACGTCAAAATCACAAAAACAGTTAATTAATGAAAAAGAGTGTATTAATCAAAAACATTGTATTAATAGATCTATTAATCCATCCTTTTTTTAAAAACAGTTAATTAATGAAAAAGAGTGAATTAATCAAAAACTGTATTAATGACGTCTATTAATCCATCCTTTTTTAGGAAAAATAATTCATTAATATTGAAATTAACAAGCGGTCAACGAAAAAATTAATTAAGTTCTGGCGAGGCGCGCTTGTATGGGCTTATATTATCATTATTCTGCGTAATTATGGATGAAATTATGAAAATGATGCTAGTGGTGGATGACGTAGATGTATTTTTAAACAATTTTAAACAATGCTAAACACAACCAAACACAAATTCGAACGCTAGAATTAGGAAATGAAATGGCATGACGGAAGACGCGCAAAACAGCTGACTTTCACCTGTTTTACACGACTGCGCAAATCTGCTACTTTTTACTCCTCCTAAAGACCAGGAGTAAGAAAAGCTGTTCCAAGCAGTTCCGAGCAACTTGCACCTTATCAAACGAACGCAGTTCAAGCAGTTCGGAGCAGCTGCTCGATCTCAAACGAACGCCGTTTTCCTGCTCTAAACTGTTCGGAACAGTTTAGAGCAGTCAAACGAACAGACCTTTTAGTTCAAGAATTAAGGCCAAATCACATTCAAATGCGAATTGAATTCTGCCAGTGAGCTTTTAGAATGATAGAAGAAGATCCTGACTTTTTTATATACGTAAGGTTTTCTGATGAGGTTAAATTTTATAGTGATGGGCAGATCAACAGGCATAATTGCCATTATTTGTCAAATGAAAACCCCCATTGGCACAGACCTGTAGACCATCAACACCGATGGAGCCTTATGCTGTAGTGTGGCATAATAAATGGTTACTTGATTGTTCCCTATTTTTTTTAAAGAAATGTTGATAGACACATCTATTTAGAGTTACTAAGAGATCGGTTGCCAAAACTGTTAGAACATGTTGATTTAATGACAAGACGAAGAATGTGGCTTCAGCAAGATGGTGCACCACCACACTTTGCACGAATAGTACGTAACTTTTTAAATGACAATTATGAGAGATGGATCGGACGGGGAGGTCCAGTTAACTGGACTCTTAATTCACCAGACTTGACATCTCCAGATTTTTGTTCATGGGGCTTCCTAAAAAATGCTGTTTGACATAATAAATCGTGTTAATCGAGCTTGCGCAGCAATTTCCAGAGGAAATTTACTAAGAACAGTGCGACACTTTCAAAAGCGTTTACATTTGTGTCTTGAAGCAAATGGAGGCAACTTTGAACACTTGTTTTAATAATTATAATGCTAGTAATAGTAGTGAGAGGCAAGAGGACTCACAGGAAACAAGCACCCCAAACGTGAGAGGCAAGGGGACTCACGGGAAACAAAAACTCCAAACGTGAGAGATAAGAGGACTCACGGGAAACAAGCACCCCAAACGTGAGAGGCACGGGGACTCACGATAAACAAGCACCCCAAACGTGAGAGGCAAGAAGGCTCACGGTAAACAAGCACCCAAAACGTGAGAGGCAAGGGGACTCACGGGAAACAAACACTCCAAACGTGAGAGGCAAGGGGCCTTACGATAGACAAGCACCCCAAACGTGAGAGGCAAGGGGACTTACGATAAACAAGCACCCCAAACGTGAGAGGCAAGAAGGCTCATGGTAAACAAGCACCCCAAACGTGAGAGGCAAGGGGACCAACAGTAAACAAGCACCTCAAAGGAAACTGAGCTTACTACGTCCACGTCGTTTTTCTGGGTAATGCTAAAAGTAAGATTTAAGGACAACAGTGAGATTTTTTATTTAAAAAAATCACTTTGACCTTCGAATGAACTTCACAGTTGACCTAAAGGACAAGATGGTCAAGGTTATTGCCCCCTAAGTCTACTCAAATATTTTTTCGCCCTTAAATCATCAAATTCGAAAAAACAGCTTCTGGACGAATTTTCAACATTTAACCTTGATTTGACCTTTTCAAGGTCACTCCAAAGAGTTATAAACTACCATTTTGGACATAAAATTTTCCGCTCTTTCCGAATCCGGCGTCAAAAATAGAGGTTCCCATTAAAAAAAAAATGATTTTGACCTTCAAATGACCTTGAAAGTTGACGCCAAGGTCAAAGTTATTAGTACAGTCAAATGACCCCCATCGTCCTGAATAACTTTTGTTTGCACAATTTTTTTTTATTCTGCTTACCAACGGAGATATTCGGATGCGTCGATTAAAATGGCCCACCCTGTATAAAGGCTGTATGTGATAGAATGTCTTGACATGTAATTTTTTTTTAAAATTGGGTTTATTTAGAAAATGATTGTTTGCATGGAATGTAATGTGTCGAGCCTATTCAGCGCAGTTCTCATTATCAGAATTAGCATTATTTAGGATAAACTCGATATTGCAAATTCAGTTTTTTATTTCATACTGATGCCAAAAATGACATTTTTCGGATTATTTTTGGTACAAAAAGTGGAACATTAAAATCCTAGTACTTTAAAATAGAATTTTAAAGTTCTAGTACTTTAAAACTTATTTATTGTACAAAAAATGGAACATTAAAGTCCTAGTACTTTAAAGTAAAATTTTAAAGTTCAAGTACTTTAAAATTATACGTCAGTTGTTGACATGAAATTTGAAATGATTTACAACTTTTTACTTAAAATTCATTAAACTTGCAGTATGAAATAAACCGTTGTATTCACCACGAACGAAAAGTGTTTTTAAAGGTCCTCGCAAGTAATTCCGTCCTCGGCTGACTCCTCGGACGTAAACAACTTTCTCGTCGTTAAAATGCCACTTTTCGTTCTAGATAAATAAACTACTATTGTAAAATTGCCCGAATATTTAATTGTTTTTTCATTAATATGAAAAAAATTCTCATACCTACTACTGTCTTACACGTATGACAAAAAGTTAGTAAAGAGAACTGCCACCGGAAGTAGCAATCATAACACTAGTAATTTCAAACATATTTTATCAAACAACCAAAAAATGTTTAAATACGCCGCGGCGTAAATACATATCATCACCTAACGGTTAATTACAAAATTAGTACCTTGTTCCCTCTCTTTTTCAGCAGGTTGATCAACCGGAGAAGGTTCCTTTTTTGGTTTAGCTGTCACAGGTCTACTCCGTACTTTTGAATGTGTCATTCTTATGCTGGCAGCACTTTTAACAGGTCGAATACTTTTTAGAGAACCATGATTACTTGTATCACTCTCAGCTGTACTGGATGCTGTGGCAGTAGACGCTGAAGTATTTGTCGATATGTTACTGCAGGTATCTGTAGCCAGGTTAAGCGTAGAACTAGTTATTTTTAGTTCTTCATTGTTAGATTCTATTAGATTTCTAAAAAAGATTGTTAATCATTATAATAACACGTGCTACTGAAAACCTTTTTAAATTACATTCTAAGACATTAAATGTAACGTTGATATGCAGGGTACCTACTCATTTTATATCCGATTGTATTAGTACCTTTCTTGTTAGGAAATATACAGGATAGATTAAAGTAGCAAAATTAAGCAGAATTTCGAGAAACTTCAAGAAATATAATAGCAGTTTTTTCGAGATATAACATAAAGTTTTCTTTTTCATTCATGATTAAAAAATTAATAAGAAAGTTAGCAATACGTTCGCTGGGTGCCCTGTATGTAACATACATTTTTCATTTCTATCAGTATTGTATTTTTTACTTTTAGAATAGGTATTTAACTAAGAGTATATTCATATCAAGTTTGTATTTTCATAATCACAAAATGTTTGGAGCTGGATTTATTAATTTATTATATACTGGGTGTCTGTTCTCAAACTCCAACATAGAAATCTAACATTGCATTGAACATTTTTGCTGAATCCTGCTCGCCAATTCAACTTACAGGAAAGCTAATGACATCAATAGAAAGATAAAATTATTGCACATCAAATAATACTAGTACTAATAATAATATTTACTGATATAGTATAGAAATAATGGCAAAATACATAAAAATCAAATGCACAATGTTGATTGCCTATATTCGACTTTGAGAGTGGACACCCAGTATATGGAATATTTTAAAAACACCAACAAATGTCAACTGTAGATAAAAGTTTCCCACAATACAAAAAATTCCAATAACTACCTTACCGCAAATGCTTTCTAAACGAGATACTGGTTGTTTATAAACACATTTTTCGCTTTTTTTAAAGAGTTGTTAAAACTAGGAATTTTTTTAATTGAAACCTGGAACACTCAAATTTTTAATCAAATATAGGCACGTTTGAGGTTAATGGCACAATCAAGTAGCATAGAATTTTTAAAATAAATTGTTTGAAAAAATAAAAACACCCACACCTTTTTTGCGAATATTTTTTTAGATTCCTCATTAAATTTTGAAAATAAAATTAAAATTATATTTATTTAAGAAAAATGAAACAATTATTGCACTATTAGCTAGTGCCAAGATCGTAAAAAAATCAAAAGGGAATTCAATTTAACAACTTCTACCGTTTGACAAATCATAAAAAACAAGAAAAAGAATATTTAAACCGCCTGTTTCGAATTTAATTTATAGGAATTTTTGTCTGATTATGGCATATACCGAGTGACTTTTTGAAAGTGTTACGTGGCAATATCTCCAGAACGGTTTTAAATATTTTCATGAAATTTTTGTGAGGTAATAGGGATATCCTCTTCTGTGTGCCTTATCCGCTCAGCGAATGTTGGCTATCATCATAGTGATCGAGACTTTGTTAACAGCCGCTCGGAAGAGTTCATTGGATGTTTTACCATACCACTGGCGTAGGTTCTTCAGCCAGGATATTCTTCTTCTACCCGGTCCTCTTTTGCTGTTTATTTTACCTTGAATGATTAGTTGGAGTAAGGCATATTTTTCATTACGCATGATGTTGCCTAGATATGTAAGTTTCCTTACTTTAATGGTCTTCATCAGTTCCCTGTCTACTCCCATTCTTTTTAAGACTTCGTTGTTAGTCACATGTTCTGTCCAGCTGATTTTCAGAATTCGTCGGAACACCCACATTTCAAATGCTTCAATTCTCTTGCTAGTAGCTTCCGTGAGTGTCCAGGCCTCCACGCCGTACAGCAAAACTGAGTACACGTAGCACTTAACTATTCTCATACGCAGTGGTAGACTCAGAGTGTTACTGGAAAGTACATTGCGCATTTTTAAGAATATTGTTCGTGCCTTTTCTATCCTTTGCCTTATCTCTCTGCTGTGGTCCCAGTGATCATTTACCAGACATCCATGGTAAGTAAGTCTTTCCACACTTTCCAATGCAACATTATTCGCATAAAGTCTTGTGACCACATCGGCGCCATTATTCTTAGTGATTAACATATATTTGGTTTCATTCGTGTTCAGACTTATTCCGTATTCATCTCCCACGGCTATGACTCGATCTAGAAGTTGTTGTAAGTCCTCTAAGGAATCGGCTAGAAGAACGGTATCATCGGCATACCTCAAAGTTTTAATCAAAGTGCCGTTGATGTTTATTCCGTTTGGTATATCGTCCAGTGCTTTATTAAATAATTCTTCAGAATAAATATTGAATAGAAGTGGAGACAAAACACAGCCCTGTCTCACTCCCCTACAGATGTCTACTTCTTCTGTTAATTGTCCTTCAACTCTTACCGATGCTCTTTGGCCGTAGTAAAGATTTTGTATGATTTTTATGTCAGCCTCGTCAATACCTGTTGTTCTTAGGATATTGATTAATTTGTCATGTTTCACCATGTCAAATGCTTTGTTAAAGTCTATAAAACATACGTGCACATCAGCATTGACGTCTTTGCATCTCTGTATAAGTATCTGAAGAGCAAACAGAGCTTCCCGTGTTCCCATTCCGTTCCTAAATCTGAACTGACTGTTTCCAATATTAGATTCAAGTTTTCTATATATTCTTTCGTGGATAATTTTTAGGAACAGTTTCAAGACGTGACTCATGAGGCTGATTGTACGGTAGTCCTCACATTTCTTTGAATTTCGATTTTTGGGCAAAGCGACGAACACGGATTTAATCCAATCGTAAGGTATTGTGCCGGATTCATAAATTTTGTTGAATAACACTAATAGATTTTTCAGACAAACCTCTCTGAATAGTTTTAACGTTTCAGCTGGAATTTCATCTGGCCCACATACTTTTCTTTCATTCAATTTATTTATAGTCTTTTCAACTTCTTCTTGTATTATAGGAGGTCCAGGGGATTTCACCTTTGGTTCATCTGATGAAGTTCGATTGTCGTCGAAAAGCTGATTTATGTATGTTTTCCAGGTTTGTAATTTTTCTTCTATACTCTGTATAATCTGTCCAGTGTCATCATATAAGTTGTTAATATTGCTTGTACGCCCAATTCCTAGACTCATTTTAATTTTCTTATGCATTGCAAACGTGTCATGTTGTTTATCCATTTCTTCGATTTCAGTACATTCCGCATTAAACCATTTTTCTTTAGCTTTTCTAATTTCTCTTCGTATTTCTCTGTGTTTTTCATTGTATTTTATTTGGTCCTTGTTTTTTAATTGGCGTCTTTCTTCCATCATTTTCAGTATATCTGGTGTCATGTATTTTTTCTTGACCGTTTTTTCATTGTCTCGCTTTATGTCTGTTCATCTTTCTTCGACACTTTCGTATTCTTTGTTTTCTAGCTCACTAAATTTAATACATAGTTGTTGTGACATACTTTCTTTTATAGAAGGGTCTTTAATTTTGTTTACGTCCATTCCTTGTTGTTTCATTGCTGGTCGGATGATTTTGAGACGAAGCACTAATGACGCCATCAAAAGAACATGGTCCGACGGAACATCCGCGCCAGGATACGTTTTTACAGATGTTATTGTGTTTCTGTATCTTTTGTTTATCATAATGCAATCTATTTATGTATCTAACCTTCTTTTCGGTAATTTAAAGAACGTATTACTCACTATAAGTTGATTCTCCTGGCAAAATTGTACTAATACATCTCCCCTGTCATTCCTAGTTCCCAAACCAAACTTTCCAACAATATCACCATCCTTTCCTGCTCCGAAATTCGCATTAAAGTCGCCTATAACCATTGTGGGATATAGGGGGACATATTTAATCACATTTTTTACATTTCACACCTCTCTCTATTTTGAGGGGTGGGGGTAACTTTGGAATTTTAAATACGATGATGTGCTTTTGTTTCCAAAATTCGAATCTACGTGAAAAATTACATATGTGATTTGATTTTGTTTTTCAATTACGGAATTATGATTTATTAGGTTATAAAATAAAAAAGAATAATAATCGTTAAAACATCAACATTCTCAACTGACTTAAGTAAAAATAACTCATTTCCATGGAAACGAATAATAATTCTGAAATAAGCGAACCTGATTTAATCGTAAAATTTATTTATTTTTTAAATTCAATCAAAATTTTGTTAATCATAATTCTGTAACCGAAACAGCAAATCCAAAAATATTTTATACACATGTAGTTTCTCAAGTAGGTTCGAATTTTCGAAACAAAAACACATCATCTCATTTAAAATTCCAAAGTTACCCCCCAATCCTCAAAACAGAGAGAGGGGTAAAATGCAAAAAATATGTTTAAATATGTCTCCCCCTCATATCCCTAATACCTCACCAAAATTTCATGAAACTATTTAAAACCGTTCTCGAGATATTGCCTTATAAGACTTTAAAAAACGCACCCGATAGAATTGCTAATTTGCATTGGTCAGTAAGGCTCAAGTAAGAAAAATTGGACCTCAAATTAGAGACAAATTTATATCAGAAGAGATACCTTAGAGCCATACAACTTTTATAGTAAGAAAAGGGAGGTGATAATAGAATAGCAAATGCATCCACATTACAGAAAGACCGTTCATTCCTGCGAATCTGCTACGTCTGGTTTTCTGTACAGGACTCAGGTGATTTTAAAATACGCACTGCATATAGAATGCTGAAGATGAATTTATAAGTATCATACTGTCCACGAATTGAATTAACAATTGTTTTAGAGCTTCAAATATTTTTATAAGGGGCTAAAAGTAACAAAAATGCCACCAGTGCAGTAATTTTTAATGGTTGATTAAAACTTTAAAATAAATCCTATTATTGGTAGTCCTTCATGGTGGGTATTTGAAAGAATGAACTATTCACGAAAAATAGTTCTTTCTACTCATGTATATGAAAGTAGCTATTTTTGCAGTAGCATACCCTGTGTGAAAGTTGCAAGTTTTGCAACTAGTAGTGAAAAAGTGCATTGTTATGGAGATGAATAAACAACCGTTTTGCCGCAATTATGTTTGCAATTTTATTTTTTACAACAAAATTAAAAATGTTAAGAACTGTCAGATTGTTTAGAGTGGATTTGTAGTGGACTGTATGTTTTATTGTTGAGTGGCTTAGACAGTTACAGGATAATTCTTTGGGAGTGGAGGAATGGAAAAGGATGGTATGCAGTCTCACATAAGGAGGGTAATAAAGAGATGCACCTGCCTATACAGGGTGATTCACGACTGATGATGAGCCTTACAGGCAACCCAACTTACATTCACACTACTACTAAGATTTTAAAATCTTTATTTGTTCCTCACTTGTAAACATCAATTTATCAAGTCACTGTATTCGCCTTAAAAAAGGTCGCTTAACTGGCTAGCTTGTAAAATATTACACCCGTGCTCATAGATAAATGATACCGTACAAAGCCAGTGTTGTTTTCCTTAGTATGCGTCATATTCATGAATTTAGTTGCTCGTCAGTTTGACATTGTCAATAAATGGTAAATGTATAGTTATTTACAAGTGAGGAACAAATAAAATATTCAACAATACACGCAAAGTAACGGGTTTTACTGGCTCCAGGTAACTGACTCGCCAGTCATATCCTTCTGTCTGCCAGTAAAAACCCTTTTTTCTACTCACTGTATCGAAAGTCGGCTTTTGCGCTCTAGTTTTAGGAAACAAAACTGTCAATTCCCAACCAGCAGGAGCCAATTTTTATTTGCTCCCGGCGGAAGCCAATATTTATTTGCTCCCGCATTTGTGTTTATGTCACCATGGATATCACACCAAAGCTTTACAACGTTATGCTGATTTGGAAATTAGACAAAATGTCACTACAGAAATCTAGAGTCACTGTAATGATTTACTAAAGCAAAATTTTTGAAATTTCGCGCAATACAACATGCGTTCAAAGAAAAAATCATATATATATCACTGGAGCAAAGGTTCATTTCCTCCCTTGTGTGCTTAATACCCTCCGCTAACGCGTCGGGCATTAAATTCACACGCAGGAGAAAATGATTACCTTTGCTCCCTAGATATATAAATAGCTATTACCAAGCTAGTAATGTTAAATACTATAAAATTTGAAACATGTTATTTAGATTGCCGTGCTTTTTATTATTTGTCAATTTATGACACACTGTCAGTGACTTCAAACATGTTTGTGTAATTATAGTAGCAAAAAATGTACACTAATGATGAAAAGACCGATTTAATTTTGATGAATGCTGCAAGAATGCTTTGTTGACTCAACGTATATATATCGTCAGAGGTACTCCAACAGAAAACCGCCTTCCGACACTATTTTTCAACATGTAGTATATTCATTACGTATGGATTGCCCTAAGATCAAGAAATACAGAAGAAGAACTGCAACTGGGGAAGACAACAAATCCACTGTTATAGAAATTTTAGAAGAGAATTCCCATGCTGAACAAAAAAAATTGCTAGAAGGGTCGGTATAAGTCGGTATAAAAAGGGAATAAAGATTTCTTTTTGTAGTATAAGACATCCTCAAAGTAATATTGCAGAAAGGTACATTAAAGAGGTGATTAAATATTTAAGAATACTCACACATGAACATCACAATAAATGGGTACAATATTTGCCAGATGTGGAAAGTTTCATAAACAATGTTCCAAATACAACAACAGAGATTAGTCCAATTACTTTATTGAAACAAATAATTCCAGCTAGACCATGGAGAGAGAACAAAGTAACGTTGAAGTAATGCAGTTGTTAGAAAGAGTTAGAAGAAGATTAAAGATAATTCACGACAGATATGAAAGGAAGCAAAATAAGAAGATATTGAAATGGGTACAATTTGAAATAGGGGATTTAGTAATTGTAAAGAAACTCAGGGTAGCAAACAGGAAGGAAAAGAAGTGTGCAAAACTGTTGTATGCGTATGAAGGACCTTATAAAATACATCAAATATTTAATAATAATAACACTTATGAACTAATAAATGAAAGAGATGGAAGGATAAGAGGAAGATTTCATATATCAATGATTTATCCATATGCAATGTAAATTAATGAGATTAGTTTATTTAAATATTTTTCTTAATTGAGGAATTTATATTATGATACACGAAGTGGTATGATCAATCATAACAAAGAAATATTTAAAACTAATAAATTTGGAAGATTACTATAATTAAATCTTGATGGGTGTTAATTTTTAAATATTAATAATGAAATTAATTGAGACAATGAGAGAGGTAATTTGATAGTAAGATATTAATTGAATATACAAATTTGATGGTTACAGTGAATGTTAATAAAGAACAAGCCAAGGTTACAATTGACAAATGTATTTGTTATAATAATCAGAATGAATATCCTGTAATAATATAATATTTAAAATTGAAAAGAGTGTCATAAGAATAGTATCGAATAGGAATGAAATTTTTGTTTAGTTTAGTTACATAAATAAACTCATCGAAAAATGTACAATTAATCTTGCAATGTTATAATTTTGAGCAAATAAAACTAGAAATTTATGCATTATTTGTATAGTTGTTTGGTTATATACAAATAGTAATGCTGTTAACAAATTTACGAGGTATAGAAATGAAAGTGAAATATTAATTTTATTGGGGCTGGACAATCTGTGAAGAGATTGACAAATACAGTGTATTACATACAAGGAACCAGAGAACTACTGAATTGGAGAAGATTGGATTTATTGGTGAAGGTGACACATAATTAAATATTTATTATTGACATTGGTGGTTGTATGGAAGTAATATCATTCATCTAGAAGGAGGTTAGTAGGAATGCTAACAGAATTGGACTGCTTCTGAGGGGATGGCTGAGTGCAGAGGACTATCTAAAGAATAAACAAGATAAGATCAGATTCATTTATAAAGCTGAAACTTACCAGGAGTCTATTGGAGTTGAAGTTGACGTTTGATGAGGGGATTGAGGCCGGATTCAGCGGATTCTTGGAATTGGTTGACAGGAACAGTTTGCAGGTATCACACAAGGTGAGCATCGGGATCTCTTGAGAGAGGGAGCAGTGGTGTTTGGATATTTGCAGAGTGAGCTTAAGAAGTGATAAGGTTTGTGTTAGTAATTAATATCAAAACATTTTAAATAACGAGCAATAGGGAAAAAGTAAAATACAAAACAGTAATTATTTAAATGAATTAATTAATAATTATGTCAATGTAAAAAATAGATTTGTCAATACCTGGTTTGAGAAGGTGTGAATAGTATATTATATCATGAAGGACTAAAGTGCACCATTTAATCCCGCGAGTGGAGTTTGTTGCCTCGAGGGCGAAGCCCGAGGGCAATAACCACTCAAGGGATTTAGGCACTTTAGTCCCGAGGTATATACGCTATTTTTTGCACTTTTGGGAACATTATCATCAAACATTTCCAAAATTTGGAATCTGTCAATTTGGAAACTGACAATTATAATTTATTACAAACTGAATTGCAGCAGGTCCTGGATAGCCTGAATCAGTTGGCAGTACTGATGTGTATTGTCAGTATATGTCAAATTCGAGATTTGCAGGTTAAGTTTTACGTCAGTGTGTGTCAGATGACAAACAAAACCTAACCTACTAACCTCGTGTGTACATAAATTTACCATAGTTACGGTATCATTTTTACTTTAGTCCCTAGGGATTAAATGAGTTACTTTAGTCCCTAGGGATTAAATGATCTACTTTAGTCCCTGTTTACGGGGACTAAAGTATCAACTTTAGTCCCGGAAGTGCGAAAAATCAGTTTGACAGCAAGTGTCATTAAATATAATTTGAAATTCAACTAATAGAGACCTAGATTTGGCGAACCACCCTGAAATAAGAGTACTTGATTTGAAAGCAATAATAGTTTAACTAACCATTGTATTAATAAAGGGCAAACATAAAGTAAAATATTGAATACAAAAGTTATATGACTATTTCAAATATATGAGATAATTCCAAAATATAACATAAGTTCACATAACGTAGTGCTTTTGTAATACATAATTAATAATTATGCAGGCGAAGAGGAGCTAGCATTCTTTAACAATAAATATATTCCTGCTTTTAATTACAAAAATATAAATCCTGAGTCGTTTGTTCAAAGAGTGAAAGACTATCTTAACCACTTAATCACCTCTAAAAATGAAATCGTAAAAGACGCAGTCATAATCAAATTAACATTTTCTAACGAACAGTTGTCTTTAGCTTTTTGTAATAAACCCAAATATTCGACGGATATGATAATTTGGGCTAGCACCCTATACTATTCGTACCCTGCTGCTTATCAAATGATTAGAAATTGTAATAATATTGTAATTCCACATCCGAAGTATCTCCAAAAGTTGTCGCTAAAATTAGGTACTAAAGTTTCTGATATTACCAACTCACATGTGACTTACTTAAAGGAAAAATTAAATATTCTAAATGAAAGGGAAAAATTCCTTAATTTACAACTGGATGAATTATATGTTAAAAGTAATTTAAGTTACAAATGAGGAAAACTACAAGGGGTTTGTTCTAATGATAGTTCAGAATTAGCAAATTCCATTCCGACTTTCATGGTATCATCTTTGTTTTCAAACAATAAAGATGTAGTTGCCCTCTATCCTGTAAAAAATATTACAGGAGAATGTCTGTTACAATTTTTAAATATCGTGTTAAGAGTTTTAACTGAAGCAGGGTACAATGTTGTAACAATTGTGTCAGATAACAATAAAGTAAATCGTACATGCTTTGAAAAATTATGCAACGGGAATTTAAAATCCTACATAACCAATCCATATAATCAAGATTTCAAAAAGTTTGTATTGTTTGGTAACGTTCACATAATAAAATGCATACGAAACAATTGGCTCAAT
Source organism: Agriotes lineatus (assembly GCA_940337035.1). Taxonomy (NCBI): domain Eukaryota; kingdom Metazoa; phylum Arthropoda; class Insecta; order Coleoptera; family Elateridae; genus Agriotes; species Agriotes lineatus. The sequence goes on along the minus strand of CALNHX010004012.1, from coordinate 1,212 downwards.
CAAAAAGACTCAAAGCAAACGTTTAATGTGCCGTCGTTCCCAAGGGGAAAAGAAAAAGAAGAAGAAAGTATCACAACCATTTAACACTACCAAGGGATTACGACAAGGCTGCTGCTTGTCCCCAACACTCTTTAAAGTGTATATAGATGAGACATTAAAAGAATGGCAAGCAAAATGTAACAGAATGGGAATAAATGTAAATGGAAATTTCTTACATACACTACTTTTTGCCGACGATCAAGTAATCTTTGCAGCAGATGAGGATGATATTAATTATATGATCAGAAAACTGAACGAAACCTATACAAAATGGGGACTTAAGATTAACTTCGACAAAACCGAATATATGGTAGCAAATGGGAGAGCTCAGGAGATACAAATAAATGGTAACACAATAAGAGCTTGCAAACAGTACAAATATCTAGGCACAATAGTATCTGAGCAAAGTAACAGCCAAAAAGAAATCGCACATAGAATCTCACAGACTAAAAAAGTTACACAAACATTAAATTCATTATTATGGTCAAAACAAGTTCACAGGCAGACGAAAAAGCGAATATACAATTCGATTTCAAAAAGTATATTAACATACGGTGCGGAAACATGGGAGATGACTAAAAGAAATAAAGAAAAAATTCTAGCAACAGAAATGGACTTTTTGCGAAGAAGGTGTAGAAAGAGCAGACTAGAACACGTAAGAAACGATGATATTCGAGAAAGTATGGGAACACAAAAAACCGTTTTGGAAGAAATAGAGGAGAAACGATTAAAGTGGTATGGCCATATGCGGAGGATGAATCCCAACAGATGGCCGCAAATAGCGTGGAGTTGGATACCCTGGGAAAGACAAAAAAGAGAACGCCCACCGAGAAATTGGAATCAGGAGGTTCAAGAGGCGATGGAAAGCCGTGGACTAAACGACGAAGATTGCAAGACAAAGATTATTGGCGCTTGAGATGCGAGAGACGGCACTAAGCTGTAAAAATACTCGCTTATATATATATATATATAAAGTAAAGATGATTCGGAAAAAAATATTTGGCATGTATTAATGATTTAAAGCAATTATATTACTTAGAAGAAAAAGATGTTATAAAAAAAGCACCAGGTTTGTCCTTAAAAGCTTTAGTTCCTTCTTCGGTAGAACGGCAGAATGTAAATCTCTGCCTGAAACTTTTTGATGAAAAAAATATTGCAGCGTTAGAAACAACT